>OX438848.1:11972500-12157500 GCA_949315975.1 Eudonia truncicolella
TTTTGTAAAGTTTTATTTAAGTCATTAAAAGATAGATCAGTCCACCAACATTTTTTTTATATATTACATAGATTATATTATTATTCATCATTATCATCATCATAACCATTATTAGATAAATAATATTTTGTATCAAAAGTAAAACAGCATCTTTTATAATCATAACAAATTAATATTTTAAAATTAAAATTATAACAAAAATCTGAAAACATAAATGGCCTTTAAATTTAAAATAATAATTAGTTATTGTTAACTTTTTATATCCACATAATAGATCTCTAATCTCAGTAATAGGAACTTTAATAAAGCCACCTTAATTATAATTAAAGAATAATCACAGCAGTTTGTCTGTGCATGTACCGTCAAACAATAACAAGCTACCTACTATAAAGTGTTCAAAGTATTTTACAAGCTTTTTCTCAATTAACTTTGTCGTTCATGACGTAAAGTCATTAAAGTTCTTCAATAGGTATGCAATTTTGTAACGACAAAGTTAATTTAGAAAACACTTTGACCACTTTGTAGCTTGATACGTCTTTGACGGTGATTGCACAGTCAACATACTTGATTGTCTAATTCAGACCTTAATCAATATCATAACAAAACTATAAACAAAATGATATGTAAACAAAAACATGCATTGTAACAAAATAAAATAATTAAAAAAAGTTTTGGTTTGTTTAATTCTAATCAGTCGGAATCATCATTTTCATTAGAGGTGGCACAACTGTGCGGCAAAGAATTAAAATAATCGTGATGTTTAGTAGGTATTATCCCAGTTTCGCATAGATTGATGAGGTCTTTAAATTTGTCATTCGAAATTTCTACCGGCCCAAAATAAGCTTTATTATGTGTAGTTGCGGTAAAGTTCCTTGTCTCCTTGCGAACAACCAACGTCATACTATAATTATCGGCCAAGCTGTATTTGTAAAGGATTTTATAAGGGTGGCTTTCTGTATTATGATCTCTTTAATTTTAGTCAAATAAATTTTTACGTTTTCTGTATTTTTTGTCCAATTTTTATTCTTTAGTATATCTTTAAAGTCGTAAACCTGTTCCTTTGTAACATCTCGTACTTCGTAGGGATTTTCAGTTTTTGCCCATCTTATTAACAATTTCCACTCTTCTGTAGTATAAATTAGTTTGTTTTGCCCAGCTCTCTCTATTACAGAGTGAACAGAGTCCCCCTTATTTTGAGTATGCCCCTTTTCAAAGAAGCGGTGAGTTATTGATACGCCAAACTCCTTAGCTGTCATTCTCATTTCATTCATTTCTCTTCCGAAATTTTAGTGCTACATTTAAATCGTGCCGCTGCGCACGGTGGGCCCATAACTTTTGCTTCAATAGTACTCTTTGAACAGTACACTTTACCATGATTCTTGAGTTCTTTTCTTTTTATGTCACCCCATTCTTTATAGTTTCAAAGTCGTTTTTTCTCTACTCCTGATCAAAGGTGCTGGAGATGGTTGATTCGATTCCGTATCGATAGTACTTACTGACGGACAGGCAAACTCATCAATTTCATGTTGGCAGCAAAACAGATCGTTACATTTGGCGTGTCTGTTGATCGGGGACGGGACTGGTGGCTGTTGAGAGTGGGGTGGTGTTGTTATAGCAGTCTGGTTAGGCTGTTCAACATTTTGTGTCACTGGTGAGGCTTGATTACTTAAATCATTGAAAATGGGAGTCAACGGCGTCGGGGAGTCAATGTTGTATTGAAGAAGAGAGCCTATTGATTGGCAATTATTAACGGAAATGGGGGTCAATGCATCTGTAGGTAAATAAGCGTCTTCCGCAATGATATCATTAGAGTAAATAACTATCTCAGTTTGACAGTCTGCGTTAATTATCGGTGACTCACAAGCGAATACTTCAGCGCATGCTGAAACGGAAACCGGTAAGATTGAAGGGCTTACCACTGTTGCACAAGACTCTTCCCGGTGGTTATTATCTAAAAATACGTCATTCCATATGTCACGCATACTTTGCTCGCATAACATTGCTTCTGCTTCAGGTGGTAACGGCGACGAACGTTCATCAGCTGAAAAAAGATGTAATGAATGAAAATTGTAATTATTTTATTTGTATAATAAAAATAACACCAGGCTTAATATAAACATACTCCGATTTTTTAGCTAAAATATGAATTTTTATTTTTACGTAAAGTAACAATGACGTATTTCAAAACCTATCCGAAAAACAACGACGGTTATGTATGTCCGACTGCCTCCTGTCCGTAAAAAAATGACGGATTGCACGAAACGTCTACGATCGTTACAAAGAACATCGTCGTATTTTACTTTAGGGCACAAATTCAAATCATCTTATTATGAGTAAAGATAAGTCACTATACAAGCTAATAATGCCATTTTAAGGTATTAATATTAAAACCACGACTTATAAAATTATTCGTTTAAGTATCCCTAGTACAACGACGAATGTCATTGAACGTCGTTGTTTGCCGAACGAGCTATTAAAATTTAGTTTCATGTAAAAGCTACACAACTATTTAAAAAATGTACAATTAAATATGAAACAATAACTTACCTGATGTATTGCGAAGATGTTCTTTCGTTGTTTCACCGGTAAACTCGTTATTTTGTTTTTCATTGATACTTTGAATATCATTGTTACTATTTTTTATCAAAGCTAGTATTTGTTTTGACCTATTAGATGATATTAATTAAGTTTAATATATGGATATAATATAAACAAATGCTATTCTTGTTTTAATATGCAGTTATAAAAAAAATAATCAACGCAACGTGAGCCTTTTTGCGGCACCGAGAACACTGACTGTATTTATTAACCGTCGCGAGCGCGACGGTCGCGGGGGGCAGGGATCAACGGCGAACACTGGCCGAATAGTCCATACGTCATTGTACCACGTCAGAAAATCAAATCCGTCGATGTTCCAACTCTGTATTTAGGAAATTATACATAATATTTAAAAAACTTTTCAACAGCAGATAACACAAGATATTTTAAGTAATTTCATGTAAAAAAACAAAAGTTAAAAAAAATCAGAACCGTCGTTGTTCTACGACTACGACGATATGGTGGTTTGGTTTATATGGTGACGGCCTATGCCCAGTAGTGGGTAGATACGGACTGGAAATGATGATGATAATGAAATAATAATAATTGTAATCCGTACAACGAACTATAAATATTATTTTCAATTAAAATTGTTTTGTTCGTTATTCAAATAATCACTCATCAGAATCATAATCAATAATATATATATGTCTGGACTTTTTGCCGACATCAGAAGGTACCTAATGAAAATATAAAAATTGCATGCCGAGTCAAGTCTCAAAGGTGTTTTTCGCCTACATCGCCGTAATAAATACACTGATGGCCTCCCATCAGCCATCATTAATCTCCACCGAACTTCGCGACGATCCGCACTGAACACTTTTAAACCACCGTTGACTTAAGCTAGATTGATGTGGACTCTTGAAACCTCGTGTCAAAGTTAAAGTAATTTTTTTTTGTTTAAATAAAGTAAAAAATAAATCTTTTCCAACTGTGATTATTGTAAAAAAATATGTTTATTTATTTAGTTAGTTAACAGGAAACATAAAAAAACGTTTGTTCAATTGATTTTATACGATTTCAAACCATAATGGACTTTAAATCATTCAAAAATAAAGTTCATTCTTTAATTAATTTTTAGTTGTTTTCTATTAACTTAATCATAAATATAGAAATTAATCTTATTATTATTAATAAATGAATCCAACATGTGAAATGGATGTTAACCCTGTATGGAAATGTTGTCCTCAGTCAGAAGCTCCACTTATGACAAGGCATTTAATTGAAAAAGCGTCCTGCTCAAAGGCAGCGATCTCCCTAATTTCCTCTGGGAGGTGCGCCACATAAATCAGGGCTCTGTACGCTCCATGCTACCCTGGTACTTTGCCTACAACATTGTATGGAAATCGGCGAAGTTGGGAATACGTTTAAATACCTGAAATTTGTTTAACTTTTTACTTTATTCAAATGTTCATCAGGTATTTACGCGATTTAAGTTTAACATTTGGTATTTCAAGTTTTGAACTTTTCAAAGGGTTACATGTTACAAGTTACAAGAAGACAGGTGTTAATCCTCTCATAAATAACTTGTAGTAGAGTATGTAGGCGCTAACTTTAAATTTTAAATAACTAGCAGTTCGCCCGCAATTTAGTCCAGGTCGATTACGATTTTTTTTCGAAAATCATTTTAATTTTTTTTTTTTATCAATATAAAATATTAGTATTCTATCTATATTACCCGCAAGGTATATTATATTATAGTATTCTATCAGAGAAATATTTTTTGGAATTGGACCAGATAGTTCCAGAGATTAGCCCCGACACATTCAAACAAACAGACGAAGTCACAAACGATACCCCTTTATTAATAGTATAGAAAAATGATTTATTCGATTTAGGCACACGTAAAGTGCGTATATACACGTCAAACTCTTAAAAATTCTTTTAATAAATAATTTTATTAAACCAAATATTATTTATCATTTAAAATATTGGATGAACAATTACTTTTATTTAAAGCGATTCTGCCGCCTTTTACTGAAGGTATTTTCTACTAAGAAGACTCAACTTATTATTTTAATGTTACTATGAGTTTGACACAGCTAATGTTTGTGTGTTTTTCTGCAGCAATTTATCTTTCACAAGGCCAAACCGATTTCTATATGTTTTGTTTTTACTTCATGAGAAGCCCTGCCTTGCAAAATGTTTTTTTAGCTAGGTTTTAATGAAATGTGACAGTATCTGGTTGTTGTATTGTCAGTTATTAGCAGTAGTACTTTTCCTACTACGAGTAAAACCTTCGATCAGTAATGTACTAGATGTACTAGATATACTATTGTAATACGATGAGCGCTATAAAAACGGTAAGCGATTTTGGGTTTAAATTGGCTGAAATGTTCTGGGCTTGACTGTACAGCAGCGCGAAGCAACTTCAGAGGGGGCTAGAAGTTTGGCACGATCTATATGAACAAACAGGACCACTGACTTCTTGGCGGGAAAGTGAAAAGTCATGTCTGCGGTTTTGTTTTATTTTCTAAAATTTGTGTTATGTCGAATATTAATGTGTAATAATGGTGGATTATTAACCGTTAAGTGTTCGTGATTGTGCATGAGTGTTGGCAAATGAAACAAAACAGCGCAACGTCACTTTTCAAATTCTCTCAAGAAGTCTGCGTGAGGGCTTAGTAAAGCCCCACATCTTTACTGAGATACTCGAGGGGTTGGACCCCCCAACCAATATCCAATATCATTT
The DNA here is from genome assembly GCA_949315975.1 of Eudonia truncicolella. Taxonomy (NCBI): domain Eukaryota; kingdom Metazoa; phylum Arthropoda; class Insecta; order Lepidoptera; family Crambidae; genus Eudonia; species Eudonia truncicolella. Next base: position 11,977,791 of record OX438848.1, read on the forward strand.
CTCACTTCTCACTTTTATTACCTATCATTCATCATCAGCATCCTGCCTGGAAGGAAATATTGTATATTTATTTATTACTTGTAAGAAAAATTACTTTGACACTGGCTAAATGTGCTGATCGCACGAAGCCATCAACTAAAAGAAAAAAAAACAGGACCACTATCGAGATGCATTTTTGTTCCGGATCCTTTATCTAGTACTTACATTATTGATCGAAGACTAAAATGTCCAAAGAGCCAATATTATTACGTTAACCGAATCACGTTCCTACCGTAAATCGTATATTTAAGAAATCATTAAACAACTCACGTACCGTTTTATCTCACATAAATCTCGAAATAGTACACTAATAATGAAGTTAGGAATGTGATATTTCTTAATTTGTCTTTAACACGAATTTATGAATCTAACAAATCGTACTTACTATGCGGTTAATTAACCATGAATCGAATATTGTGAAACTTAGCCATGACGTCATGTTTCCTACTCTCATATATTTCTATGATAAAACTTAGTTTGGGGTTTTTTTTTGGAGAGTTTGCAGATTGCCGCAGGGTATTTTCAGCGTCACCCGACTTTTTTGGGAGGAGCGAGAAACTTAAAGGGTTCCTCAAGCCGTCAGAAGTTTTTCCCGTTCCCTACTAGTTCTCCGATTCGAATCGGATCGCTGCGTTTTGTGAGATGCTATAAAAAGTTTGTTTAGTTTTTTTTATTAAATCAGTTTTTAGTATTGGAAGTTATCTCACACTTAGCGGTAACATGCTACATACATATATATACCTTTTACTTGGGAAATCATCCTATTCACTTGGGCCAACTCTTTGTGAACTCATGCGTGCAGGCTAAGCGTGATACAGAACAGCGCATCACCACGAACAGCGCAACACTGCCACTGCCTGCTGCGGCAGCACTGCTGCACTGCAGCAAGTTCGGATTCATACCTTTACTCTTCTCTTATCTGTGCCTGGACTATATTCTTTAGTTTGAAGTCACTTCAAGTCTAATAATTAAGTTATGTCTAATGTCACACACTACTTTCATAAAAGGTGTTTTCTTCATCATGTATTAATTAGTATTAATGTAAATATTATAAAGTTGTATATGTATATGTACGTTATTTGTATTTATCAATAAACACATGTCAGCCGCTTGCGTAACGCAGGAGCATCCCACCAAAATGGTAAATATTATTGTTTATTATTCGAACAGGTCATTAAAATTCTCTGGCATGTGGCTCCATCTATTTGCGTTTGGCCCTAAACTTGCGGACTTGGCGCAGTTGGCAACGGGAGTGGTTGCCAATTCGGGGCACCAAGTTTGATGTCTGTTTTGTAAGCCTTTGGTCAATGTTGCGTAGGTATGTGTGTAGTTTCATGATGTTTGGTTCGGTTCATAATGTTTGATGTATTTTCTTGTGGGAAGTAGCACAAAAAAAATCAAGTACCATATTCGACACTTTAAACTAGACATTGGACGGGTACCCGACAGCGCTGATCTTTTATAATGCATTTCAAATTGAACAAGCTCATCATGCTGTTCTAAGAGAAGCACTAAGAATATCTTTAGATGACGATGATCAACTTGACGCAGTTGACGCAGGACCCTCTCAAAGCAAAAAAATCTAGACGCGCAGACAGGCTGCTTCTGAAGCTCATGATTTATTATGGTCATGTTTTGAAGAGACTGCTAATAACAGAAATGACGAGACAACCAGAGGTGTTTCAAAAAATTCTGCGGCATCGGAATTAGATCATTATTTAAAGCTCGGCAAAGGTTGGCAGAGATACAAGTCCCTAACATGGTAGGCTTTTAAGGGCACTATCCGATATTACGAAAAGTTGCGGCTAAATATTTATCTACACTTGCAAGCTCAACTTACAGCGAACGCCTGTTCTCATAAGCAGGATTAATGTATGAGACGAAACGAAGTCGACTTGATGCCAAGCGTGCTGAGAAACTGGTGTTTTTACATCACAATTTGCAAATTTTTAATCACAAATACTAAATATAATAGAACCATAACCATTTATATTTTTCTTGCATAATAAAGGCTTTTCAAATTAATATTATAGTCATTAATTTTCCTTTACTAAATTACCCGGCACTGCCGAGTACCCGGCATTATTACTCGTTACCCGGCCGGATCCCAAAAAACTTCCCATGTCTACTTTAAACCCAGTTTTCGACAGTTTTGAAATGGACGGGGAGGCAGCTCCGAAGCAGGTGGTCTGTATTCAACTGTTGCTAGTTACTGACCTCCATTTAAAAAAATGTCATTCACTGGTTCATGTCGGACGCTGGGGCTACTACCCAAGTGTTGTTTTCTAGGAAGACTTGCACCAACATCTTAATAACTGTCAATTGTCAAAAATTAAAAGAGAAACACAACAAACACGGTTATTCGCACTACAACTTGTCATAGTTTCGTAGCAATCGGACCAATCGAATGAATGGTATAAAAACGAACGCATCATTATCAGCTCACTTTATGTACCCACTGCCGAGGCCTTCCCTATGGATGGATAGGGAGAACGGGCCATAAACCACCTTACGGGCTCAGTGCGGATTGGTGGTTATTAACGACTGCTGATGCAGCCGGAGGAACTCGAGATGAAATTATTTTTGGACACCCATCCATTGCAGCCGGGACTAACGGCATTACGTGCCTTTCGAAGCACGGAGGAGCTCGAACGGACGGGGGTATACGGGGGTAAATAAAAGAATCAATCATTATATGTCTACAAATGGAGGGCACGCGAAAGTTTAAAAATGTATATGAAATAAATGTTATTAAAATAATCTATGAAAGTGTTTTTAAAAATAGCCCGCGGTTCAATGACCCAAACTGTTTGACTAGTGATGTGCAGCGCAGCTTGAAAGGCGGTGATGCATCGGAGGTGGTACATGCGAGCACAGGAGTGCTCAAGACAATAAAGATTTCAATATAATTAATAATCCATGTAACGCCGGTTACCACCTCTATCGGTACTATCAAAATACCCGTCTCTATCGATCAGAGATAACCGGTAACCACTGACACCATGACACCTGTCACTTGTCACCATTTATTATTACTGTTATCTCGTATAACAACATTACAGGACATATATGAGAATGATGAAACATCCATGTTCCACTTCCAAATATGTATCAGCAATAAACGTGATTTCAGATCGTACTGGCGTCTTGATTTTATTTATTGTATTTTTTTCCGAATAAAGGATTTTTTCTGCGGTGTCTCACTTAACTAGCCATCGTTGTAAACAAAGTACACAACAACCGTAAAACAAATGTTACTGAAGCCTACCGAAAAATAAAGAAACATGTAACGGCTTTACAAGCTAAGTTATCAGGACCTAGAAGTACTGTCAAATTTGTTCAATACATTCTCAACCATATTATAACGGCATAAAGTCTATTGAGGAAATTTGACAGTTTGTGGTAGGTTGATGTGCAGGCGTGTGTACCATAAACACGACTGATGAAAAATAGTGTTACAATTCTCATAAAAAGATTCCTCAAAATGACAAGGAAGCATTCAGTCGCTTCCTTGAAAGAGTTAAGTATAATCAAAAAACTGAGCTGGTCATTGAGCATAGGTGTGGCTAGTCTGATCGAAAGCGACCACCGCAGTCCTTGAATGCTTGCAACACAAAAGCTTCAGTTCTTTTATGTCAATGTCATCAACCCACATCAGTGGGTTGTGGCCCAAGCCGTTCATTTGGATGTCAGTCCAAAAAAGGTTAACCGAGAAACAATCTTAGGTACCCTTAGCAAACATAGTGTAATTAGTAATTTTTGAATTTCATAACTTTGAAGTTTGAACACGATACCTAAATGTAAAATTGCTCTTATCATAATTCAAAACAGATTTATGTCTATATACAACAGCACGTGGACGTAATCAGGTGCGAAGGCTGCCAGGGATATCGCAGCACTGGCCCCGGCCATTAAAACTTACTAACGAAGGAGGAAGGTAAGCCTTCACAGGGAAATACTAGTCACCGGATACTGTGAAAAGTTACAATTGTGAAATAAAGGTACGTTTAGCGAAGTTATAGTCGACCATAAAACTTCTTTACCACTTCTGACAAAAACTTCCATTACAATAAAGCTTCGCTAAGGTTCACTGAATGGTTTACCAAAACACGGTAATCATAGAACACCGTAGAGTACGACGACCCGGTTAGCACGTGCTCTATACCAGGTACATTCACAGACAAGTGCCTGGGTGCTTCTCCCTACCCCCACGACCTGGTCAACCTGAGCCGAGGAACTAGCCTTTAGAGGCACCCTAGGGTTGTTCCGCTCCCGATCCGATAGAAAACCTCTGACGGTGCTTCGTTTCACACGGCTTGAGGAACACTTCACCCGGGATCGTCAACTAGTGAGGCACTAGCTGTCTTATCTTTAGCTGCCGGTACACAACAATGCTACAAACATTGACGTTATGGCGACATACTTAGATAAGATGGTGGTAGCTAGCCAGGCGGACAAACAGGCCCTACCACCAACCAAATCGAATACACAAACATGTACCCACCGCTGGGAATCGAACACGGGACCTCTGGGTCTAAGCCGGTGGTCTTAACCACTAGACCATAGAGGCTTAAGTTAAAAATGTATTTAACTTGAAATTCCGTTTTCTTTTTAAATCTTTTTGTTTATTGCGCCTGGTGCCGACGAACTCCGAACTCCGGTGAAACCTTTCACGGAGGCTTTTATAAATCACCCACCTTTATTTAGAACCGAAGTTTCGGACCTTTTGTAATCCGCGGTCGCGTAATTATTTTTAATGAAGTCCATTTGTTCTAATAAGCGTTCGTCCCCAAAATAAATTTGTGTACCTACGCAAAGATTTCGAAATCAAACAAGGGAAATATTGCTTAATGCTTTGTGTATTGTTTCCCTTGTTTAGAGAGGTGGAACATTAACGATGTATTTAACCATGTCGAGTTTTTAAGAGTTTGTTTTGGTATCGAATTTACTCGTAGAAAAATCAAAGGTATAATTACTGTTGATACACTTGTAAAGTTGAAAGCTCAGTAACATTACTTAGCGGATAAATTATAAGTAAATACTTTATGCTTATATATTCCCACTGCTGGAATCAACTCTCCATAAACCTTTATCATTGAAATGAAGTCATCGCTACAATTGATGGGTATTGGCTCAATCACCACGCTTGCCAAATGCGGGATGGTGATCACAAACTCGGGCTATGCATCGAATAACCCAAAACACTTTGACTGACTTGGTAATCTAACTTGTCCAGATAGCGGGCCGAACGCTTTACCACTCTGCCATGGAGTCGTAAAATCATTGAAGCAAAATACTTTTTTTTGTAGTAACTATGTCTTATGTTGCAAATAGATTATGAATATTTTTATTTAATGCCTATACACAAAACCAGGAAACAATTATTTCAAACTCGCGGTTGCGTTTAAGTTAATTCAAAAATACATAATTATAAAGATTTGTCTTTAAAAATTTCTATGAAAAGACATTTTTTTTATATCTTGAGTTCTTGTAAACGGTTTGTAAAAGTTTAAATTCGTTAACAAAGGCAAATAAATAATTTGTCAGATTTTTGGGTACATATACTAAAAAAATGTTTTACAAGAGCCATGTCTGAAAAAATTATGTTTCTAAACACTTTTTCCATCGACTGTATGATTTTATATCGTGTAATGGAGCCGAGATAAGGGACGCCCGATTGACTTATACAAACTACGGCCACCTCTACACGTTATAGTGGTTTGCACTTTTCGCGGGAAATCTCATTCCTTCGTGTGGGTGTCGTAAGCTGATGAAGGAACAGGTACCCAGTGCGAGTTGCGTCCATTTTGTTTGTGTTTCTTAAGGGTAGGTAAGCGTCGTCCGGCGAAGGAGCTCGATGGTGCAGTGGTTGACGGTCCGGTCTGCGATTGCTATTGTTAAGCAACTACCGGAAAAGCCGGTCATCAGATGGGTGACCCAAAGTTTATCATCTCGAGCTTAGTGATTCGGAAGGCACGAAAATTTGTTGGTCCCGGCTCCAATAGCAGTCGTTAACAGCCACCGCACCGACCTGGGCCCGCGTGGTAGTTTTTGGCCCGAAGACTCTTGGAATATTTATTTTTAAAACTAGCCGCCTTCCCGCGCCTTCGTCTAAGTGAACACTCGTATCTCGTGATGGTTTCACCAACTCGAAAACTTTTGCAGGTATGCGCACAACAACTTACCAAAGTTTTATCTCAATCGCATCCCGATAACATAAAAAAAGAGCATTGAGGGTTTTTAAAAATAATCTTATAACATTACTATTGAAAAAAAATTTAACTATATTACCTTCCTATAGATCGCTCGAAATCGAGGAGCTCGATGGCGCAGTGGATAACGCTCCTGGTCTGCGAGTGTTAAGGTTAAGCAACTTTCGCAAAGGCCGGTCATCGGATGGGTGACCAAAAATGTATCATCTTGAGCTCCTCCATGCTTCAGAAGGCACGTAAAGCCGTTGGTCCCGGCTGCATTAGCAGTCGTTAACAACCACTAATCCGCACTGGGCCCGCGTGGTGGTTTATGGCCCGTTCTTCCTATCCATCCATAGGGAAGGCTCGTGCCCCAGCAGTAGAGACATAAAAAATGAGCTGATGATGATGATGATGATGATGATGATGAATTCACAAAACCGGTCGTTGTGGAGATCCTTGGGGAGGCCTTTGTCCAGCAGTAGACGTCTTTTGGCTGAGATGACAATAATGATGATGATACTTACGTCAGCCTTCCCGGTAGCATAGCGGTCAGTGCAGCCGCCCGGATTGCGGAAGACCCAGGTTCGATTCCTGGCTGGGTCGGGTGGGCGTTTAATTTTTTCACTGTATTTTATAAAATTTTATGATGATGATACATTTTGTATCTAATAGCTGCAGTGTAGAAACACATGCGAGATACACAAAGAAACAGCTGTTTTTATATCTACATAATAATATATAGATAACAGCTCTGTATATATCATAAAAGCGTAAGTACATCAAGATGTTATGGTGCAATTAATTTATGTAGCCGTAACGCCGACTGACATCTATCGCTTTGATGGCGGACTTTACGATATTATAAATATTTTGTTAGCAAAGTAAACAATGTTAGGAAACGCAGGACACCATTAAACGGTCCACAGTCAGTCCGTCACAATGGAGACGGCCGGTTGCACAGACGCTTCGTTTTACGCTTTCGTAAAAATCACCGTAAAACTGGGGTATATAAAAATCGAGAGTAACATTTACAGTAAGCTCTTTGATGTTGCCTTGAAATTTACCTACGCATACCAAATAGGTGTTGAAAAGCTCAGTTAAACATTTAAGTGTAGTCCTTATATTAGTGACCACAACATGCTAAATAACTTTTAAATAGTAAAAAATTAAGAGAGAAAATAAAATTCTAAATTTTGGTGGCTTATAAACGGCTTGTGTTTAAACGCCTACCAAAAATGTATCAATTTTACTACCAATAAAATTCAAAACGCTTACCAAAATGGATAAATAATCACCAAATTGTGTTTCCTAAAATATTATTTATTTATTTATTTATTTATTTAAATGATCACCAACATATTTAACATCATTGATATCGTAAACAAAACATTTCAAAAATAGATTTTAGCTTAATGTCAACACAATTATAGGTGAAGACTGCATGCAATTACGTGAATAAGATTTACAAAAATATGAAAAATTTAAATAACATTTGCAAAAAAAAAGAAATATATATATACTTATGTCGCATACAATACATATCAGGAGATGAGAGACTTCCTAAAGCTGCGAATGTCACTCATGAGCAAGTCCAAACTCTTGGTTTTAGCTGTACCATTAAACTCCCTTATGATACGATTCAAAGGTGCATTCTGACCAAGGTTAGACCTGCAAGGCTGGTCTACAAGGATGTTACTTCTTGATGCCCGTGGGAGCTTTAAGGGTACATTGAATGACAGCGATTTTAGTAAACACGGGACATCAAGGATGCCATTCGCTAGCCTATAGAGAAACATGAGGTCGTGCATACGTCTACGATCCGATAGAGAACTGAACTTAAAATGGTCTAATCTCTCAAAATATTTTAATACACTCTTGCCCAAGTTACACAAAAACGTCAAGTGCCATAAAAATCGCTTTTGGATGCTTTCCAGTCGTTTTACATATACGTCATAAAAAGGATTCCACACCATACTGCAGTACTCCAAGCCACCACGAACAAATGAGTTATATAAAAGGATCTTTGTCTTAGGAGACCTAAAATCCTACAGTTTCGGAGGACAAATCCAAGATTCTAGAAGCCTTTGAAATAAATGTCATTAACATGCACATTAAACCTCAGCCTGCTATCCAACCGAACACCGAGATCCCTTACAGTATCAACATTCGCCAAAATGTCTTTCTTAATTGTGTATTTATAGTTAGAAAGTATCTTTTTTCGTGAGAAACGCATCGAACAACACATGGAAACATTTAAATCCATATGGTTACTTTCTCCACACCATTCTACCAGGTTATTTATGTCAGTTTATAACAGATTCGCGTCCAATTGAGTGTTAACAACTCTGAAAAAGTCGACCGCAAATAAAAAGTAATCAGAATTACCGAAGCACCCGCCAATGTCATTAATGAAAACATTGAACAGCAAGGGGCCCAAATGTGATTCCTGAGGGACACCAGAAGCAACCGGAAAAGGATCCGAAGTGAACCCATTTACCACCACTTTTGACGCTCTATCTGACAGATACGATCGGCACCAATTCAGCAATGGTCCACCAATACCATATACATTGAGTTTGTTAAGCAAAACTTCATGGTTAATCCGGTCAAAGGCCTTGCTGAAGTCCGTGTAGATCGCATCCACCGATGAGCGGCTGTCGATTTTCAAGGAAACAGAATCAACAAACGAAGTGAGGTTTGTTGATGTCGACCTATTCTTCATGAAGCCATGCTGACGAGAATCTATTAACTGTTGGAAATACCAAGACAGAATGGGACATAGTAACTGCTCGAATACCTTAGCAAAGACTGGCAGAATAGAAATCGGTCTATAATTAGAAATTAAGTCTTTTTCGCCATTTTTGAAAAGTGGGACATCCAAAGCGACCTTCCACTCCGATGGAAACATACCAGTGGCCAGCGATTTATTGTATAATAAGCATAAAGGCTTAACTAAGGCATAAGCACATCGGAGCGCAAAGACTGACGGTAAACCATCAGAGCTCGCGCCTTTATAAGCATCCAGTCTTTTTAACACTTTTAACACCTGATCGTCTTTAAATTTGATAGCTGTAAGATAATTGCTGGTCAATGCGTCAGCACCACCATAGGAAGAGCTAGGGGAGTCATTCTTAAATCTATTACAGTTGTAGACCGAAGAAAAACTCTTAGCAAAGAGGTTACAGATGTCGAAACCGTTCGAGACTGTATTATTATCAAGGATCATTCTGGAAGGGTAGCGGCTGTTTGTCTTTTTTTTACTTTTGATAAAATTTCAGAAGAGCTTAGGATTAGAGCGCAAATTTTGCTCGAGCCTAGCAGTGTAGTCTCTATAGCAACAAGCAATGAGGCGGTCCAACCGTTTCTTGAGCATGTCGAACGATATTTGGTCAAGAGGGTTATAATTAAATTTACGTAATTTTTTACGGTACCTGAGCTTTTCTCGTAGAACACAAATTAATTCTTTTGTAAACCAAATAGGTTATTTTTTCGATTTGGGTTTAGCAACATATTTGATGATAGTGTAGATTGGGGTCCAGGATAGTGCGCCACAATGAGGAAAGATAAAGGGAAGATCTTCCTTCGAGCTGGGTGGTATAGCTCGGGGACCGAGGTCCAATGGATGTTAGTTGGAGGTGCTATATACAGGTTGTGGTTTTGAACAGTCGCCATATTGTACACAAGTGTAGAACAAATACTTATAATTTAAATAAAAATATTAAAAAAAAATATTACCTATTGGTTGGTGTCCTATATCTTTCGTAACATCTCACGTTTCTATTCGAAATTTACATGTACTACTCTGAGGTCAACGACCGTTAACTTAAACAAACATTGCTGTCGTGGCTATTTAACGCTACTACATCCTAGAAACTAAATAGGTACCTACGTTATTTAGTCTAGGTATGAATGTTACTTAGCCACTTCCTATTAAAAGTTTCTTGGTTCGATTCCCAGTTACTCGACAGAATTACTCGATTCAGAAAAAAATAAACTACGTACCTATGCTATTAGTATGTAGGTATGGAAATGAAATGAAATGAAAATGTGCTTAAGCAAAACTTTGACTTACCTATGTTACTCGTAACAAGTGTTCAAAATGTGCCCCATTACGAGCGATACACAAAGCAGCACGACGCCGAGAATTTTCTTTTAATTGGTTGAGAACGTAAATGTTTTCTCTCACCGTTTCAAAAGCGGACACCACTCGCGTACGCAATTGCACTACACTTGTAACCTCCTCAGAATACACTAGCCTTTTTACATCACCCCACAAATAAAAATCTAGCGGTGTTAGGTCCGGGGAGCGAGGAGGCCAAGACACTGGACCGCCACGTCCCACCCACTGCGATCCAAATGTATCGTTTAGGTAGCTGCGCACTACTTGTCCATAATGTGGTGGAGCACCATCCTGCTGGTAGAAGAGGTCTCTGTGGAATGCCAGTGGAATGTCCATCAACAGCTCATCTACAACGTGGTGCAGCAGATCTAAGTAGGTAAGGCTGTTGAGATGACCTTCAATGAAATAAGGCCCCAGTAAATAAGGGCCAATAATACCAGCCCAAACATTTAGGCTGAAACGTCTTTGGAAGGAGTCTTTTTTTGTGACATGAGGGTTCTGTTCTCTGTGTGCCCACCAATGCTCATTATGCACGTTGTAGACGCCGACCCTTGTGAACTGCGCCTCGTCAGTCCACAGAATATTAACGTGCTGGTGTTCGAGGAGCCACGTACAAAACTCGACTCGGCTGGACTGGTCAGTGGGAAGCAAATCCTGAACTCGTCGAAAATGGAATGGGTGCTGCTGGTTCTTCTTCAACAAGCGCCAAACGATGGTGTGATCAAGGCCAAAGTGCCGCCCAGCATCACGTGTACTGGCGCGTGGCTCGTCGTCGAAGAACTGCAAGATCTGCTCCTGTAAGTCGACGGGCAGGCCCACGTTGCCTCGACCACTGGCGTGCGCTGGGATACTGAACTGCCCGTAATCCAGTAGGCGTTGTGTAGCAGCCAGCATCGTCGTTCGGGACGGCGTTGGTCGGTCTGGCCACCTCTCCGCGAACATCTGCACTGCACCCCTCAAGCTGTTACCGGCGAGGGCATACATCCGCACCATTTCAACGTAGTCGTGATTAGAATAACGCGACATCGTACCTACGTTTGAAAACGGCCCGGATTTTTTTTGTCAAACGTGTGCGCGCGCTCGCGGTTAGCGGGAGACTGAGCGAGGCGAGCGGCGACCGTTGAATCGTCGTCGGTTCCCGCTTTGAGCGGGTGGCGGCTAGCCGACAAAAGCCGGCGCAAGCGGCGGCATTTGTAGGCATTTGTTTTACGCACCTAGCGCAGAGCCAAAGTAGTAGCACAGCGTAGTATATTCAAAAGAATGATATGCAACAGAAACAAAATCTTTTTCGTATTTTTTTTTTACGTATTTTTTTTTAATGGATTTATTATCAGTTACATTAACATAATCGCCTCCTTAAATTTGGCAACTGTTCAAAACCACAACCTGTATAGCGCCGCGATGCAGGCTTTCCATACAATTTATCGTCGTAGTATGGCGACGTCGTTGGTATGCGTTTGTGGCGCCATCTGTTGACACGGTTGAGAAGGTGTTTGCTTCGTGTCGATTATGTCCGGCGTATGCGGTAGGGACGCCGCCACAATAGCATCTCGTATATGTTTGTAAAAGATAGACAGCATTTCATCAACCGCGAGGCAGCTTTTAAACTCATCCTCCCAGCATACCCCATCGAGGTTCTTAATAATCCGTTCATAGTCTACTCTGTGAAAACAAAAACGGTAGTTATCGTTGTATGATAGTGTATCCTGTGTACACATGCGCAATGCAAACTGTAACGGAGGGTGTAAAGATAACCCACCACACAATCGAATCGAATCAATAGCACAATGCGAGGTGATGGGTAGTAACAACTCTATGTTGTGCCTTTTCACATACTCATCATCATCATCAGCTCATTTTATGTCCCCACTGCTGGGGCACGAGCCTTGGATGGATAGGGAGAACGGGCCATAAACCACCACGCGGGCCCACAGTGCGGTGCGGTGGTTGACAACGACTGCTAATGCAGCCGGGACCGACGGGCTTTAATTCGCTTCCGAAGAACGGAACACTTCACTTCTCACATACTAGATTGCCTATTCCGAACACTCCTTATTACTATTAGGACGAATGCCAAACGCTCCCTCGTTGTGTAATAATCAATAATTCTAAACTAACAACTTTACGAAGAAGCTTTTTTCTTTAAGGTCATAAAAACAAGAAGCCACAACGCGGACAGGCCAGGGTTACTACCCACCCGAATGGGCACTTAAAATAAAAGGGATAATGTAGGGCCGTCCGCGCCTACCCTTGGTGAGGCGATAGATTAAGGTTATTCTTACATTGGGTTAAGTCACAAATACTGTATTACTTTATCTCTGTAACCAATGAGGTCTGTAATGTTTTTGTCTTTGAGACTTGTGAATTTTGTTCAATCTTCTTTGTGTATTTACGAGTATATCGTTACTTGTATAAAAGCCCGGTCGACCCTAGCCTTTAGAGGCGCCCTCGGGTTGTTCCGCTCCCGATCCGATCCGAACCCCTTGGAGAATCTAGTAGGGCACGGGGACACGCACTTTGGCGTGATGCCGTTCCCTCTAGAAAATCTCTGACGGTGCTTCGTTTCACACGGCTTGAGGAACCCTTTTAGTTTCTCGCCGCCTCCAAACGAGCCCTGTGAAGCTGGAAATGCCCAGTTTCAATCAGCAAACGCTCTAAACAAAAAAACTTTAAAAGCTTGCAGTTTCTTGGGCCCATTCTTCTCCATAGCTACGTCCTAAATGGGTATTAGGTAAAAAATGTTTGGACGTTGTTTACAAAACCACTTTAAGTTTACTTGAATAAAACATTTGACCTGACTTTGACTTAGTCCTGATTGACTGACAAAAGAACAATCAACATGGCACAACCCAAACCGTTGACCCTAGAGCGCTGAAAGCTAGTCTCTTTCTAGATGTAGGCAAGTAGCAGACTAGATTTTCCGAAACACCCCCAAAAAAATTAACTCTCCTCGTATGTCGTCACTAGGAAGCGATGCTACAATGTCATACAAATTCTTGTTTACGTTCACGTAATCGAATGGCAAATAAAATTCGCACTTGGCACTCTGATCGAATCAAGTAACCGATGAATAACAACTGAAGTATTCCGCGTAAAGCAACTGCAATTTTTTTAGACAGTCCAATAACACTTAAATATTATATTCCGCGAATAACAACTACGGTAGAATTCGTCCTAGTGGTGTAGTATATTTGTTCTGTATATTATATAAATGTTTTATTTGTTATTTTATGTTCCTCTAATTTATTTAATGTTAAGTTATGTTTGCACTACACTTATAATAATATGTTTTGTACAATAAAAAACACATAAAGAGAACTCAGTCATGACTGAAGAACCTAAAACACCGAAAAATGGCAGGCGAAATTCCCTTGTATAATGGCGAAGGCGAAAGAAAAAAAGAAAGGCGAAATACCTTTTTAGTAACAATAAAAAAAAATTGTCAGAACAAAACAAACTCGCATAACATATCAATAATCAGTTAAAATAAAATTAGGCATTGCTATCCTCAAAATGAGGCTTCAACGCCTAGATACCTTAATCTAGAAAAAACAATACACCTTAATTTATTGTGATTGAATGATTTGACCACGGCATACGATAGCTCAAGCAAATGAAGTCGCGCACAGCCGCCATTATTTATATAGCTGAATCTGTAACCACAGATTGACGAGGGCACAAAGACAGTATGCCATTCGGCCATTTTAATTGGCCATTCGGGGTAATGGTCGCGACCGGCGTGCCGCGGATTATGCGAGTTTGACGGCGCCAGCGCGGCGGCCGGCGGCGGGAGGACAGCCGGCAACGGCTGCAAGACTGTAAGAGTGCTCTTTTTGGAATTGGCAACCGGTCGTGGGAAACACTGCGTCAGTTTTGCTAGTACATACCACAAAATAAAGAGCTTAATAATACCGCGCTCGAGCAACGCACACATACCCTCTCACGGACATAGAGCTCGGAACAGCTCGGGACAACCCGATCCGATCTGAAGCTCCGAAAATTTAGTAGGGCACGGGGACACGCACTAGTGCCACTCTAGAAAACGTCTGAAGGTGTTTCGTTTCACACGGCTTGGCGGCGGCGAGAAAATTAAAGGGTTCCTCCCTTTAAGTTTCTCGCCGCCCCTTAAAAAGCCAGGTGAATGCCCAGCGGCAATTAGCAAACTTTCTCCTAAAAAAACCTCGTGACAGTCCGAGCGCTGCTGTTGTGAGATTGCGTGTCCGTGACAGGTGACAGGTTGTCTATGCGTGCGTTGCTCGAACTCGTTTGTATGAAGCTTACCTTCTTATTTTGTGCTGAAGCCGTGTAGGTTTTTTGAAAACAAATGTAAATCGAACTGTTCTTATGCACCCGGAATGTCAGCATTTTTCATTTAAACGTGTTTATGTTTTCTCCATGCGTTGGTCTGGTTGTCTGGAAGAAAGGCGATAAGACCGCCTAATTGGAACTTTGTGTATTTTAGATGGTTTCTTCAATGTAAATCTAAAGCGTTGTTCAATAAAAGTATTATTTATCCAAAAAATACTAAAGAAATAAAATTCTGTGTAATTTGCTTTTCGAAACACAATATGAAATGTTTTTTCCTAATTTTTCACAATTGAAGTGTCCTATAACCTCATATGCTTAAGTATACCAAAAAATCGTATAGTGCCCTACGAGTACAATATAATAACATTTTTAGGGCTCTGTTGAGGCTACCGAAGTATTGCAGCGCATCAGGCATGTTTGCAGACGCCAACGTAGACGACTTCGCTACAATTATGCTAAAAAAGACTGCCTTGATGTTGCTGCGAACTCGGGGAGCGCCAACACAGTCCTAAAGATGATTGGTGACCGGATGGACTCGGGTCTTTTCGGACGGTTCACTGAACTACATATTTTCAAACGTTTACATCAGTGAACCGACCAAATAATTAGTTTAGTTAATTTTATTTTTTACTTTTTATTGTAGCTGTTTCTAACATAGTTTTTAAGTTTAAATTGTTACTAACCCATGGATCGAATGGTATAAATTAAATGATTTTATTTATTTATTTATTTATTTATTTATTTATTTATTTATTTATTTATTAATTAAGCAATTACAGCAAGTCTTGATCCTTACCAGCTTTAACAGATTATTTTTTTGTTTTTACAACTGCAAACCAGAGATAAGACAAACCAGCCAGTGCCTCATTAGTCCAAGCTGGAGTAGTTTATTCTAAAAAGAGGTTAGACTAAATTAAAAAGTTTCCGGCAGCGCGCTTTGTTCTTCAAACTATGCACTCTTTTGTATCAGAGCGTGTCGTATCGTGGCCGGCGCACTCGGGGAAGGCGAAGTCTTACTCGCACTTGACCTAAAACCTTGGAGCGATGTCATTTCTGTTGTTTACATCACTGCCCTTAGCGTTGTTATGGGTGGGAGTTCCTGTTATATGGAGTGGGAATATGTTGTAGATAAATAATACTTACTGTTAGGCGGAACGCACCTTAATCCATATGCCATAAATTGTGTTATGCATGTCGCTGTCATTATAAATTACCCGCCAAGTAAATCGCAAGGAGTTTCACCCGAATTCTTCTTGCAATTAATTTCTATCTACCGTGCACATTGTACCCTTACTACTTATAATAAAAAAACACTTGAAATTGGCTAAACTCTAAACGCGAAGCCATTAATTAAGATTTAATAAATAAATCGCAAGACAGTTAATTCCTTATCGTTTTATTCAATTTAAATCTAAGTAAACTCGTATTTCCACACTTACTTACTTACTTACTTACTTACTTACTTACTTACTTACTTACTTACTTACTTACTTACTTACTTACTTACTTACTTACTTACTTACTTACTTACTTACTTACTTACTTACTTACTTACTTACTTACTTACTTACTTACTTACTTACTTACTTACTTACTTACTTACTTACTTACTTACTGTATTTAGGTAAGTTAGAGGCACCGGCGTTCGACACTTTAAAACGAGTGTTCGACACAGTTTTTGTCGCCAAAAAATAACATAGTTTTATATTGACATTGTATGGGGTGGCAGCTAGAAAGCAAGTGTATTCATTTGTTGCTGAAGACTAAAAATAAGTTTACGATCCCCTTTTTTTAATCATTAAAAAACCATGTCGACGACTGGTGCCACTGCACCAGTGATATATTTAGACAATCAAATGAAAAGCGCTTTTTAAAGCACTGTAATTTCGGAAGTGCGGAAAATTCAAATACATAAGAGTGGAAAAAAAAAACAACATAAATCGTAAATAATATTTTACTATTGTAAAGTTAAGAATGATGATTGTAAATATTCAGAGTTAAGTAACCTTCCATCTATTTGTATGTTGATTTGTGACGGTAAGTATCCTCGTCTATAAAAGGGAGGGCATTTGCCAATATTTCTGACGTTGCAAAAGAAAGGGAATAAGAAACGCCCTTGCTTTATAAGTTTGTTGCCGATATATACTTCTCAGTACAAGGTCTCCCGCCTTGTAGACTTAAGGACTGATGGCATAGTGATTAGTCAATATCAAAAATATTTAATTATTATTATAGTTGAAGGAGCTTCAAATGAATGAAGATTTTTGCTCTTTCTGCGTAAAACGGAATGCACCTAATTAAATTTAAATGAGGGTATACAAGCTACTAACTAATTATGAGACGACCAACACCTCAGTCTCCCTGTGACCACGGACCCTGCAAAGGGTTCGAAACGTCAGGATAAACATTAATTGAAACTAATGTGTTAAATAAACGCGAGTAGATCCGTAAAAGTTGTTTCATTTCAATGTGTAGTGTTCGCGTAAACTTTAGAAAACAATAAAATTAAACAATATCAAAAAACACACAAATATAAAATTAATAAGAATTAAGTAGTTCAGATGAATTATATGATATCATTGTAAGGATCTACTTTCGTATCCGGGTCACTTAATATGGTTTTCAAAACTATCTTTTATTCGGTGACGGCATGGTACTCGTCAAGACCCTATACTTAGCCTTATTTGGCTAGCGAATCCAATAAACTGAAATTAATTATTTTAAATATTTATTTGCGTGTATGTTTTATTTCAATGATTTCAGCTGAGACGTGTCAAACTTCTTGTTGATGACGTAGTTGTTTACAAGGCATACAAAGTGTTGATAAATATGCATGGATCGGGCTGAGCCACAATAGCACACGACCCGGAATGTCGAAAGGGTGCAGGTTCAATTCACATTCATACATTCATAATTCATAATCATTCATAGGTGGTTCTAACCAGCCCGCCGATTATTCACACTCGTGCTAATAATAATGCAACACTTTTCCAAAATGATTCTACTAATAAATTAAAATTTTGCATATTGCTTTAATAGGTTATGTTTTAACTATCATTAGACCTACTAACGACCCGCTCACGACTTCGTATCTCGTGATGGTTTCAAAAAAGAACCATATTGCAACCAGCCCCCCAACCGCCTAACTCTATCGACATCGCTCTCGCTATCGCGCTCTATAGTTTATGGCGTCATTTTGTAATTTCTAAAGCGATATGAAAGCATTAAGAAAGCAATATCGAAAGCTATAGCCTATAGCTTTCGATATTGCTTTTATATAGCTTTCGAAATGGCAAGATTACGCCATAAACTATAGAGCGCAATAGCGAGAGCGATATCAATAGAGTTAGGCGGTAGGCCCCCCGGTCCAATTGTTAATCGAAACCATCTAGAGATCCGCTCTAACACATACGCAAAAGGTTTTATCATTTTCGATCCAACTTTTTCATGCTTCGGAAGGCACGTAAAGTCCCGGCTGCATTAGCAGTCGTTAAAACCACCAATCCGCACTGGGCCCGCGTGGTTGTTTACGGCCCGTTATCCTTGTCCATCCATAGGGAAGACTCGTGCTCCAGCAGCAGGGACGTTTATGAGCTGGGTGATGGCTCCAGTTTTTTAGGAGGTGTTTAGTAACATAACAAACGTAGGTACGTATGTCTATGGCACCAAGTTTGGTATTTTAGGCATTGTCTTTTAATTAGTACCTACTTTTTCCAGAAAGCAAGATGCCGCTCTCCGGAGTCATCGCTTCACTGTCACACATATCAAAGAAATTTGGTGACTCGTTTCTTTGTCGCACTTCCAAAAGATGGAATAGTCTACCAGCACACGTTTTCCCTCCGTCCGTCTACGTTTTCTCTTCGTCTTTCCTATGACATGGGGTCCTTCAAACGAGGCGTGAAGAAGCACCTTGTGGGCCGGCAGGGTGAGGGTGACTGATGCTGCGTTGTTTTCACGCTGCACCAGTTGTCTTCGCGTCGGGACTCCATTTCCATTTAACATCAGGTGGTATGTAGTTATTTGCCGTGCTAAGTATTAAATAAAAGAGCGATCTCAAATTCCAATCGCACCTGTAGTATTCATTTATTCAGTTTAATAATACTTGTGTATTTTTTACAACCTTATTAATAATAGTAACGCTAATAGTAATATAAATTTCGCATTTTTTGTTAAGTTTTACAAAGATGTGATGAGAAGAGGTTTAAAGGAGAGAGAGAGTACTTTAGTGTCAACATCAAAGGCGGTAAAGACATATCGCCGCGCGCTATCACGTACCTATTCAGTTACAGTAACTACGGACTACAAGTGATACTTAAACATCTTCAAAATAAGTTTCCATAAAAGTATGAGCGAAATGAGTTTCGTTCCAAGTGTCTGGTAAGTAGTTACGGCGCGCCGCAATCTCGCCGAGAAATTGTATTTGGAGTGAAGTGTAGGTACGGGCATTTGGCCGAGCCGCGGTTCACAATGGAATGACAAAACGTTTAGACGAGCGCCGAGTTCTGCGGCCGCAGGATCGCGGGAGTAACTACCAGAAAAATGGAGGTCAATTAGCAGCGTTGATGAGCTGATGAACATCTATCTTTATCTTTACGTCTTATAGAATATAATAGAATAGCTTTATTCCAGGCAACTATGGTCCATATAATGTAATTGTATACATTAACTATTAACCCGTCGGAACGTAGATCCACGGCGCCTAACAATTGAAATTCTATTGTGTCTGGTATTCAGACAGACCAGAGGTATACATAATTATAATACAATTTTTGTTAGTAAATAACATAAAAGCTATGTTATTATTTTAATTATTTGGATACATACAGTGTCGTATCGGTGGCAGGGGAAGGCAGTTGTCCACGGAAACTTAAATGTCTATACGTCCTATATGTATGTATATACCTAACTGTCAAAAAAAATCTAAGTACCAATTTTCGTTCTGTTTTTATAGTCCTTCCTTTCATTTCCACTTGTGTTTGTACAATAGTTCCATTTTACGAGTATGTGTATTTATTATCATCAAAGATATTTAAACCTGCAAAAGCTACTTTTTTTTTTCAAAATTTCTTCTGCAATCAATAGATGGCGCTGACTTCAAAATGTTTAGTGGTTACTCTTTCTTCAATTCGCAGCTTCACAAATGATCCTGCATACTTTGTTTGATTGCTTGTTTCGTTTTATGCCTAAGCCATGCGTGGCCGGTTAACCATTTACGTCCCGATGACTCGATATCCGAGTTCAGTACGCATTGTTTATCTATTGTGTCTAGATTTCCTGGGACGGCTGGGGTATAGCAAATTTTTTTATTTTTTATGTTTTAACTTTGCCTAACTTTAGTGTAACCAGTTTAGAGTAAGTAAGTAAGTAAATAGCCTATAACTGTCCCACTGCTGGGCAAAGGCTTCCATTATTGAAATCAAGTCATCACTACACTCGATGGGTAATGGCTTAATCACCACACTTGCCAATTGGGGGTTGATGATCACAAACCCGGGACATGCCTCGAAAAATCCGAAACACACTTTGCCCGACCTGGGAATGAACCTTCGTGCACCGCGCCGGGCGCTTTACCACTCGGCCACCGAGAACTACAGGTTTAATCAAGCTTGAGAGGGAGACACTAAATTATGTTAACCCCTTTAGAAAAAAAACAAGCTCCAACAGTAGTGAATTCTTCTTTTTACCATAAACCGTATCTAATAATTTCTGAACCACAAAAGGGTGTAAGCTAAATTGATATTTATTCAGTCAACTGAAACAGAGAACGTTTTTGAAACAATAAATGAAACGAGGTTTCGCCACACAATTTATTATCGCGAGGAAGGTGGCGAAAGCACCTATGTTAATTTATGACGTCATAAAAATATGGAATTAAAATCCATTGGACAGGAGTGGCGACGATTATTCTTTCTGAGGCCCTCTGTCTGAATGAAGCCTTCACGGAAATGTTTTTGGGCGGTATTGTTGTTGTTCCACAGAGTTCTGTAGAAATATGCTTATGAAAATAAATATATAATAATATAATAATAATAATAAATTAGAAATTTCCGAATAAGAAAAATAAGAGCCGGTTTTTAGCTATGCGTGAAATGTAAACCATAAATATTTTATTGGGTACCATTAAACGTAATGTACTGAGAACAGATGTAAATTTTATTTGTTACTCACCTTTGTGATTGGATAAAAATGATCATAAATGTCTAATTTCTGGTAATTCCAAACATGCTGATATTTTATTTTTGATGTAATAAGACTTGAGTTAGCTGTATTACAAAGTACACAGTAAGTATCACTTTGTAGTACTATCTACATACTAGTTTCCTATGGCGGAAGGCTGGATAAGTTTGTTACCCACCCCGATCCAATCCGAACCCCTCGGAGAATTTAGTAGGGCACGGGGACTCTAGAAAACCTCTGACGGTACTTCGTTTCACACGGCTTGAGGAACCCTTTAAGTTTCTCGCCGTCCTCAAAAAGCGGTGGCAATCAGCAAACACTCAAAAGAAGGCATCTAGCAACCAGCTATTGAAAAAGTGACTTGCCTGCAATCGTCGATCTTATCCTTTGCACGACTTATGTCTAAAAAGAAAAACGTCCAAAATTCTATTAACAGCGCCCTCTGTTGTGCAATACTAGTAAACAGCCAGCACCATCTATTAACAAGACCCGTAACTTCCAGATAAAATCCGCAAGAAGTATTCATCGCTCGGCGACTCCGTGGTAGCAGTGAAGTTGGAGCGATCGCCCAAAGGCGGTCTTGGACTCTCTCTGGCTGGACATAGGGACCGGAGTCGAATGGCAGTGTTCGTGTGCGGCATGCACCCCGCCGGCGCGGCGGCGAAAGCATCGCCGACGGTCAAAGTCGGAGACGAAATATTGGAGGTGAGTACAGCGCACTCTATTTTTTTTGGTACATAAGAAAGAATGTCGTTGTGAAGGTAATAGTAGATAATCCTGCCATATTTTTCTAGTAGAGAAGTCACACAATAACGCGGGTAACCTGAAAAAGTTTGTTCAGAAGCGTGAGTAAAGATCAGTTACATTGAGTACTTTTATTTAGTGTTGCAATAATGGTAACACAAAGAAATGCAAATGTCTTCCCTCACCTTTCTTCCTCCGGGTTGATGACCACAAACCCGGGCTAAGCATCGAGAAATCCGAAACGCACTTACTCAACCTGGGATTGAACCCAGGGTCAATATGGGGCCGAGCGCTTTGCCACTCGGCCCGATATCCTCTAACAAATAAAAGAGTTAGCAAAATCAATCAGTCACTCAAGCGGCCTGTCTCCGGGGACTAACATGATTCATCACAATAACATGTATTAGACGTTGCATATTAATGAACATCTTAGGCTAGTACCCACTTGGAGGTGTTACACGTAATGTATCTCTTTACGGTGGTGGGTCGCTGCTTGCACGCTATCGGGGCGCGCCAGTGTCGGTCCCTGCTCGATTCTAAAAATGCCACTAGACATTCACATCATACACTAAACATGCACACTAGAAAAACCAGTAGAAAAACCCGGTTTACACGCGCTTTATACCAGGTTCAGACGTGTACCTGAGCGCTTCTCCCCATGACCCGACCACGACCCAGTCAACCCAAGCCGAGAACCTATCCGATCCGATCCGATCCGAACCCATCGCAGAATCCAGTAGGGAACGAGGACACTTGAGTGATGCTATTTTCTTTAGAAATCCTATGATTTTTTTATTACATTACTAGAGGAACCCTGCAAGTTTCTCGCTACCCCCAAACAATTTCAAAAACGCTGTAAAGGCCGCCTGAACCCAACAGCACAATCTCATTAAAAAAAACTGCTTTCCTCTGTGTCTCGCAGTGGGCGCCCCGTCGGACTCATTCAGATACATTACATGCTACACCTCCAAGCGTGTGCACAGCTTTAGGTAGCTTAGGCGACACATATTATGAGGAAATATGCGCTTTTCTTTCATTCAGTCAGACCCCTGATAGTAAGATTATATTGTGCTGGGTAAAGGTCTTCATAATATAAATCAAGTCAGGTAAAGCTTACAGTAAATTTTCTGTAATTTTCTGATATTTTGCTTCCTGCTTTCCATGAGAGTAGGCGTTCATCAAAATTATTTCTGATAGAGTGTTGATAACACTATCACAAAAAAGATTTGAGCCCACATATTTTACTAAATTGAAAATAAGCTATTAATTTTGGTTTAATGGTTACTGGTATATTTTTATAAGCAATGCTTTCCTATTTTTAAATGACCCTTATTATTTGTAAGGTCGTGTAATGGTATGTCGTTGACGTAATGTTTGGCATTGATTAAGGTCCACTTTAGTTTTAAAATGTTGATTTAATTTACTTACACACGTGTCGCATACAGCATAATGACCCAAGAACTGCTCTTACTATAATTTTGTGTTTATTTGTAATGGAAAGTGTCCTGCTATGATAGGGCATTTTCCAATATTTTTGACGCTGTAAGGGAGAAAAGAGCTGGACACTTGCTGAGTTTCTTGCCGGTTCTTCTCAGTACAAGATCTCCCGCCCAGAGCTACTTGTAGCCTAAACTGAATGGTTTTTTTTGAATTTTTACTAGTTTTTGAATAAAAAATCTCTGAATATAATTACTAAAGTTTATAATAATTAGTTGTACAGACGACGCCTGCACATCAACTATCCAAAACTATCAAATTTCTTAAATAACTGTTCAACCATATGCCATATACATAAAATTCAAAGTCTTTTGAGGAAATTTGACAGTCGTTTGTCTGATGGTAGTCTGATGCGCTGGCGTGTGTACATAATGGTCTTATTATAAATTAGTTTAACAGGAGCACTGCAAGGGTATTGCAAAAAATATTAATCTATGCAGTTTTTTAAAACAGAAAATAGAATACAGTTAGTTAAATTCAAACTATCTTATCTATAAGTACTACTGTTAATACTAAACAATATTGTTATTTGAGGTTTATGTATAAATAATATTTTAAAAACATTTCTACCCACAAAATATCTAAAAAACCTGATTTCACTTTTCCATTGCACCGTAGGTACATTGTCAATGAAACTGATGTATTTTCTGGCGGCGACGACGTTGATAACCAGCTGTCCTATTATTTGATAGCATCTCGATCCTGACGTTGACTCGCAGGATTGTCGCTGCACTCCTAATTTATGGTACCCTCGCCCCCCATGAAGATGTAGTGCCCCGCCACAAAATGAGGAGATCCAGAAGGCAAGCTTTATACATACCGCGCTCGAGCAACGCACACATAGACCCCTTGCACGGACACGGATCTCAAAAAAGCTCGGAACAGCCGATTCGATCTGAACCCCTCGGTGAATCTAGTAGGGCACGGGGACACGCCTTAGTGCGTGATGCCGTTCCCTCTAGAAAACCACCGACGGTGACTCGTTTAACACGGCTTGAACCCTTTAAGTTTTTCTCCCAAAAAAGCCCGGTGTAGCTGAAAATGCCGTTTGAGGCAATCAGCAATAATTCTCAAAAAAACTGTCGTGACAGTCCGTTCGCAGGTGTTGCGAGATTCCGCGTCCGTGTGAGGTAGTCTATGTGTGCGTTGCTCGAGCGCGTTTGTATGAAGTGTACCTTCTGCAGTCATGTTATTTTGTGCCCCTGCCCTTGAAGATTGTGCTCCCTGGAATTCTCATGACGTAGAGATGGAACTCATCAGAGCCCTCAACTATTTTATTGATATAGTAAAAGTAAAGTAAAAAAACATTGGTTATTTTAGCCTTATATTCTGCCCCACTGCTGGGCAAATGCCTCTATCATTGAAATCAAGTCATCGCTACAATTGATGGGTACTGGCTTAATCACCACGCTTGCCAAATGCGGGTTGGTGATCACAAACCCGGGCTGTGCATCGAAAAATCCGAACACACACTTTGCCCGACCTGGGAATTGAACCCGGGACCTCCGGGTCCGAGCGCTTTGCCACTCGGCTACCGAGGCGTTATTAATAAAAATAAAATAAAATTCATTTATTTCGTATTTGCATCCATCGTAGTGTTAGTAACAATTTACTTATTTCTATGTTAATAGCTAATATTAATGATTGTAACTTATCCTAGTGTCTTTAGCGATATGGACGCTGGCCCAGTGTGGCACAATCGAACTGTCCACGTCCAGCCTCGCCGCGACCGTCTGCAGGAGGCAGTTGGAGCTGCCACGCACACAGTGGATTAGAGAAGCGATGCGCTTTCTGATGATAGCTGAGAAATTATCAACCTCAGCTTCCGCTAACACACCTGACACGCTGCATTGGCGTGGCAGCTCCAAATCAAATCAAATCAAATCAAATTTTAAACACTTTTATAGGCCTCATATTCTACCGTTCTCAAACGGTGTAGAAATTTTTAAAGTTTTTTTTATCCCATTTCCATTATCATTCAAATTTTAGAAAATAAAACAAAACCGCAGACATGACTCTTCACTTTCCCGCCAAGAAGTCCCAAATTCATTACTCTAATATCTTTTGACAACCATGCAAAATGAGTTTCTTCTAACAGATGTAGCCTCCGCGGTAGGACATACAGTTTAGTTGGGTCGCTTCTGGTGCTTTCAGTCACCTGAAGGCATTGTTATACTGAGTGCGCAGGGACTTTTACGCTTCTTGGCCCTGCGCACTCAACACAACAATGCCTTCAGGGGACTATAGTAAAGTTAATATAAGTACTTATAGTAAATTCAAACTGTCTGGGGTGAAATGGAATGAAATGAATCCTACAACTCAAACGGAGGGTACTGATCCAATCCTAGTGGTCCTTCTTACTGCTGTTTGTTTATAGTTTGTTATCATTATTTAAATAGCTTTGTATGATTAGCTAAACACTTGTTCAGAATTGAGTTATCGTCAAGAACCATGTACTTTTACAGATCAAAAGTGCATTGCAGTAGAAATATAACCATATTCTCAGTAGTTGAATATTCCGGGTGTATCTTACCACCCCCAAAAAACTTCGGACGTTGTTAAGACCGTTTGAGTCACACAGCAAGGTCAAACGCAAGCACAAAGACCACTTGTAAAATTTAATCTTTTAGACACAATATAATGACTTGTCCTGGGGGCCGACCGCCTAACTCGATCGCTTTCGATCACTGACTGTCGGGGCTGACTGACTGATTCATCATCGCTGAGCCGAAACCGCTGAAGCTAATTAGATGAAATTTTGCACTGCAGATTAATTGAGTGACGTAACCAGCCACTAAGAAAGGATTTTACGGAAATCATACAGGGGGTGAAAGTTTGTATGAGAGTCCGTCAGTTTTTAATAAAAAAACATGATAATTGGTATTTTTCTTTATGAAAAGAAATAAAGAATGACTTGTCACGGGAATTTTGTTTAAGTATTGTTCTTTGTAGGAGTAAAAAAGGGAAGAAGCTTTTTTGGGTAAATTGTTATTTTTAAAGTAAGAACTATACAAATAAATAATTTAATCAATCTTTAGATTTTTCAATAAAAATAAAGAATGACGTAACAACCTTTAGAAAGGTGAAATAGGGGTGGAAAGTTTGTATTTAAATCTGTCCTTTTAAAAGTTAAATCCTTAGGTATTTGGCCTGGTTAGAAATTATGAAGTGTTTCAGGATTATCCTTACAGATATTTAATAAATTTGGCTTTTATAAAAAACAATTACAAGTCGTGTAGCCCATGTGAGCAAAGCTGCGAGCATAAGCTAGTTATCTTTAGTCTCTTTACGTTGATAATGCTATTCAGTCATTCATTCAGAAAAACTATAAACATACCACAAATCTCTTGTAACAAAACATAATAAACATTTCACAAACGATTTACAATGACGTAATAACTGGAAACCCTCACAATAGAATCTATCGAATTTGTGTTTATTCTATTGAGCACTGAAATAGCCTTGCCACACCACTATAGCGGAGTCTTTGGATGAGTGTAGCGACTGCCAGGGCTACCAACTATATATCTTGAAAACATGCGCTAAGTATTGTCAAAAAATTGCTTTTTTCCACCCAGCTGTTCCCATCTTTGGGCTGGAGCGCCCCAGTACCAACTCCTCCCATTTGACCGCATTCAACGCAGAGCTGCTTGAGTTGTTGACGACGTGGTAACCTCTAGTCGGCTCGATCCACTGGCCCTTCGGAGAGACGTTGCGTCTCTCTGTATATTCTATGGCCTTTATCATGGGGAGTGCTCTGACGAATTGTTTGGTTTGATCCCTGCCGTTGATTTCCTGCACCGCACTACACATCATCTTGATGGATGGCGGTCTACTACTGTGCGTTTCTTACATAATTTTTTACCACGAACTACAGTGCTGTGGAACCAGCTCTCGGCGGCGGTATTTCCGGATCATTACGACTTAGGGAACTTCAAAAAACGCGCTTATTCCTTCCTTAAAGGCCGGCAACGCATCTGCGATTCCTCTGGTTTTGCGGGTGTCCATGGGCGGCGGTGATAGTCCGTTTTTACTTGGTTTTTATCTCATCCCAATCCGATTATGACGGGAAATCCGTCAAGTTGGCAACGCTGACGTCTCGTGGTATTGGCACCCCGCCATCTCAGCAGTTAATGTACGGAATATATGACGGATTGCTATCAACGGTTATATATAGGGCTATAAATAAATGTTCAATGATAGCGCACTTATTGTTGGGAACGTTGACGTGAGGGGAGCCAGCTTTTGATGTAAAGTTTGGGAGCCGCTGGAGAAAGTTGAGCTTCACTACCTATTGTACAGACAATAGCAAAAGTCGCTGGTCAACACGTCAAACATATTTCGATATTAAAACTTAAGTAATAAATCTTTTTTGCTCACTTACTTTGAGGTACGTAAGTACAATCTTTTATTACGTCAGCGTCGTTAACAACCACCGCACCGCACCGAGCCCGCGTGGTGGTTTATGGCCCGTTCTTCCTGTAGTGTTACCATCCTTAAGGAAGGCTCGTGCCCTAGCAGTGGGGACATAAAATTAGCTGGTGATAATAATTACTTATCAATTGTAGCGATAACTTGATTTCAATGTTGAAGAACTTTGTCCAGTGGAATAGTATTTATAGGGTATAACTTTTTTTATTTGCTATCTAATTTTGGGTAATGTAAATTTTGCGCTGGCTTTTGCCATTGACTGTACGCGCCCTCCCGTTTCCCGCTGTCAGTTTGGATAACTTTATCATAATTTCGTATTGTTTTCTAAAGTTCACGAGAACAAACACTACAGATTTCTCTGGCTTTGATTTTGAATTCTAGGAATGCTATGTCGTCTTACCTTCTTATTTTATTTTTGGTATATTTTCGGTACAGTAAACGTTTTACAGCTGATAGTTTGAACACTATCACTGTCACGGATCTCGGAACAAGTTGGAACCGATCGCAGCTGTCACGAGATTTCGTGTCCGTGAGAGGTTGCCAATGTGTGCGTTGCTCGAGCGCGTTTGTATGAAGCTTCTGCTGTCTCGTTATTTTATGGTAATGATGTCACATTTTGTTCGATGCTTTAAACTGCTTTTCCACTTAGAGCTATGCGAGGTAACGAAGCGTAGCGCAAGGAAAAACTTCATGCACCCCATTGGTAGATTCGCACAACTCTGGAAAAGCAATTTTATTTTCCATATCTCTACTAGCTTCTTCTCCTCAAACTGGTGGTGGATAACGAGCTTAATGGCTGAAGGGAAAGAGTCGGTAGATATGCTAATGTTTTCTTTGGGCTATTGTATTTTTATCTCCCCTTTCTAAAGGGTTATTGAAAATATGAGCATGCATTAGCTTAGGGCGTGCCAAGTTTCGTAAATCAAGACAGAGTCGAGGTAAGTATAGTTTTTTGAAAAATTTATGACTAATCTGAAAATAGGAGTTGTATAAAAAAAACAATTACTAGAACATTGTCATTAGTCATTTAGAGCAAGCCTCGTGTTTTTTTTTTGCTTTTTTGCCACAATTTTTTATTACATATTTTACAGTTGCGCAGGAAAAAGTAATGTTTGAATATAATTTCACCCTAAAGTGTAGCAACAACAGGTTCCGACATTATTAAAATAAATTTAAAAATTTAAGGATGCTTTTTTAACAAGGATGCTTACAATTCAGAAACAACATACAAATTTAAAATAAATATAATAACATTGACATTTTCTCATTTTCCCTGGCATTACAAGACTACTGTTACTGGAGTAAGAATGAGTTAGGGTATGTCCTACTGATTAAATCCAATATCCATTCAATACAATAATAATAAAGTGGCAAGAACTGTGAATACATGTTTGACATATTTTTTGTTGCTGAATAATAAGAACATGACAGGGAACATCGCGCTTAACGCACCTCGTTATAAAACAGATTCTATATTTTTATAGTATAAAATGGTTGACATTTAATTGATATTTCAATTCCCAGGGTCTCCAGATTAGGTTTTTTTCCCCGTTTTGGGAAAAAAATAATAATTTGGGGAAATGAAAAGTGTGAGGATGGATGGATGGATGACGATATAGTGCGAGAATTATTGGAGGTAGTTCATGTGGAAGAATAGATTTTAATTTAGTTAAGTTTTAATTATTAACTTCTTTTGCAATTAAATAAAATGAAATAGGCTTTATTTAAAAATATATATTAAATATATATTCCCTTCACGCCTCGTTTGAAGGATGTCATAGGAAGGAGGGAAAACGTGTGCTGGCAGGCTATTCCATCTATTGGAAGTGCGACAAAGAAACGAGTCACCAAATTTCTTTGTGCGCGATGAAATGTAACCTACAATTAAATTAACATTATTAAATTATCAAACTAACAGTAACATTACTGAATAATTAAATTAAATTAACATTGAAATGAAACAACTTTTACGGATCTACTCGCGTTTATTTGTCTCCCTGTGAACACGGACCCTGCAAAGGGTCCGAAACGTCAGGATAAACATTAATTAAAACTAATGTGTAAAATAAACGCGAGCAGATCCGTAAAAGTCGTTTCATTTCAATGTGTAGTGTTCGCGTAAACTTAAGAAAACACTAAATTAACATTATTAAATTAAATTATTAAAATACATTCCGATAATTTTCTTTTAAATTGTGTTAATGGGAGTAAGTGGACGAAGCGTAACAAGTATGTAAGGATCGTAGCAAGTGGAAAGAAGTGGTCTCTGTCTACCCCTACGGGAAAGAGGCGTGATTGTATGTATGTATGTATGTATGTATATGTTAATGAGAGGCTTTTCAAGTCCATAAGCAGCTTGTTATATACTTTGATGGCCATACAGTAAGGATTGCCCGTGTGAAATTTCGTTCTAGTTAACGGTACATGCAGTCTGTCATTATGCATTGTAGACTTAATGAAAAATAAATTATAATAAGGGGAAAATTCACGTACATGGTATGGAGACCGGCAATTTCTACCATTTGGTTCCAGTCGTATAAATATCAATCAAAATTAAAAGCAACACGACAAAGTTACTAGACTTTTGAGTCAATCAAGTACTCTAACTGTTGCTGGACTCGTGAGGGTAAACACCGCATATGTAGGCCAACTTGCTTAGCGGCTATTGCATTAAAACCTTGCGGCATATTAGGTAGAGGTATGGCTTCGGTGTGTTCTAAACGATCGTCAATGTTAAGCAGCTACTGCAATGGGCAGTCCACGTATGGGTGATCGACAGTTACTCAGTTTTTACTTACTCTAGTGACTTTCAGGTCGGCTTTGTCAGTTGGACCACCACCTTTATGGTCTAGTGGCTGAACCACCGGTTTCAAACCCAGAAGTCCCTAGTACAAATTCCAGCGTTCACTACCACTAACCAAACAGGACTGGAATTTGAAATAACAAGCCCTAGTATATTTTTTGCGTTCGTCTGGCTTCTTATCTAAACCTATTAGGTAGTACCATTGTTGTTCCCGACACAGTTAAAGATAAGATAATAATATTTGATTGCAGAGTATTGGTGATCGGTGTTTCTAACTTCAGCCTTGAGATATCAGCCGACTAGCCACTAATTATGTTGTTGTTATAGCAACAGATCTAGATAAGATTGTGGTCAGCTAAGCAGATATAAAACAGACCCTAGCCACCGACCAAAGATCAACAACAGCCTAATCCAATTCCGATAATTAACTTGCCAACTCTATTGCATTATACATCGGGGAACAAACCGTGCACTAGAAACAATTATACGGGCGTGCATTATGTCTAAGTTCCGTCCGAAGTTGGGATGGTGCCAAGTGGAGGGAAGGCTGTGCGCACTGCTATAAGCGAAGCGGGGACAGTACCAAAGTAGTTATTTTTTATATTTATTGATGTATTTAAAATTCATATGGCAAATTGTGTAACAGCTTCTGATAGATAATAGCTGATATTTTTTGGATGAAACACTTACCTACTCTGGTACTATGGTACCTACTCTGGTTCGTGCCCACGCTGGTCTGGGACGTCAAAAGTTCTGCTGTTTATTTTCCTGTGCATGTCCTAAGAGCTGACTAAGGGACAAGGGTTTCAAGATGCTCGCGCATCAGCCGATCGGTTACCATCCATCAATTATGTTATCTTATTCCACCTCGGATCCTCACTTTGTTTATGCTAAATGTGGCGTCAGGTCGCTAATGGCGAGTATCCTGAAAATTGGTGGTTCAATGCTGTCTACCCCTTCTTGGGAGGACGTGAATATGTATGTATGTACCGAAAATAAATAACAGTAATAATGACAGACAAATCAGGGTGTACTACCCGTTTTGACCACTACGCGTTTCGTAACCCTAATAAAATACTTATATACGTATGTGAATTAAATACAAATTGATTGTTGTATTGAAACGCTCCAATTGAACAGTAAGGAAACTGAAGCGCTTCTAAAGCATATGGCAGACTGTTTTCATATCAATCTTGTTGGCGCCAACAGACCTTTTTGACCTTTTTGATAAATTTGTATTTTTTACTTTTAAAAGTGTATTTGAATATTGACACAGTTTAATAAAATTAAGAAAAGGAGCAATAGTTTTTTTCTTACAAATCTTTTAGACACACACTTCATATCAATCGCCTGCGCGTCTGCTATGTTCCTAATCTTTTTGCTTCATTCCTTTCGATCAGCCGTCACCTCACCTTACCCCTTTCTCTGTGAGATTATCTACGACGTGAAGTCTATCCATCTTTTCTTTTTGGTCTTCCTTTTCCCACTTTTTCTAACAGGGACACACTTATGCGTTCTTAAGCGTTTTAAAAAGGCTCATTATATCAATATTTAAATACTATAAAGTGAGTAGGGGTTTTTATACATATTGAAAGGTATTTATTATGTACAAAATATAGATGTTTTATATTATAAATAATATGAAACAGCTTGTATTTACACCCCTTTATTCTAATTACAATAAAAACTTTAAGTGTAGTCTCTGATAATCATTTTGCAAACCTTTTACAAAGGGACCAACCCTGAAATCGTGAAACAAATAGCTTATCCATAAGTTTTGATCGAGCAGAAATTGAACAGGGGTGTTTATATAAAAGTCATCACTCACTCGCGGACAGTGATAGACAGATATCAATATTGTGCAGTAATTTACTTATATATATATATCATTTTACATAGATACCTTTTAACGTAACGTTATGAGTGTGTAAAATAAAAAAAATATAGACATGATTAAAAAGTCGGCCAGCAAATATTTTTCCTCTTTCTTATGATATCCTTCTGACTGTCCTTCAAACGAGGTGATAAGAGCTACCTTGTGGGCCAACAGAGTGAATGCTGCGTTGTTTTCACGCTGCACCAGCTGACTTTGCGTCCGAACTCCATTTCCACTTAATATCAGGTGGAGTGGATTCATTAGCTAACAATTAAATATATCTAAAAAAAGAAGAAATAAGTAAGGTTTTTGAAAATCGTACCCGATCACTTGATATTTACGCGTACGAAGTCACGGGAGGTCGCCAGTCGTTGACAAATACCATATTGAACTGCTGCCAGAATGAAGTCGCAACCAGTATAGGGGTAGGGAGGCAACTGCTTTCTCATCGGCGTGAAATATTAGCCGGTATTGTGTGCTCGATCTTTATGCTTCCGGTAAACGCTGGAGACCTGCCAATTGGGACGGGAAAGGCAGAAGCGCAGAATTTATATGGACTATAAATTATTTTTGGAACCATTTTGAAAACGGTGAACAGTCTGACTATGGAGTGGGGAATTTTCTCAATACTCGATTAATTAACGTTAGCTATTGTTAACTTGAGAAGGGCTCAATGGTGCCCGGTCTGCGGTTGTTAGGCAACTTTTGCTTTTGCAAATGCCAGTCATCGGTGACCCAAAGTTTATCATCTCGAGCTCCAGCGTGAAAATCATTGGTCCCGGGGGCATTAGCAGTCTGGCTTGTATTCTGCATGCTTGTTTGCACGCTTCCTTCCATGCGGCATGCTTGCTTACATGCTGTACAAGTATGCAAGCTAGCAAACATGCAGCATGGAAGAAAGCAAGATTTCTAGTGTTGGTCGCTGTCGCGGTCGTCTTCTTACCTAATCTAGTCTAACTTCTTACGATGCTATCGCTTTTTTTATTTATATCTTTACGGGCTTGATATATTATATTACTTGGCCTTCATCTCATCCGATGATAAGGCAAGAAGGTGGAAGCCCAAGTCACTACTGAGGCTGCTTAGGAATATTGTAGAGAGAGAGAGAGAGAGAGAGAGAACAATATTATTTTTGTTAATGACAGACAAATCAGGGTAAACCGGGTACTACCCGTTTTGACCACTACGCGTTTCGTAACCCTAATAAAATACTTATATACGTATGTGAATTAAATACAAATTGATTGTTGTATTGGAACGCTCCAATTGAACAGTAAGGAAACTGAAGCGCTTCTAAAGCATATGGCAGACTGTTTTCATATCAATCTTGTTGGCGACCAACATACCTTTGACCTTTTTGATAAATTTGTATTTTTTACTTTTAAAAGTGTATTTGAATATTTGACACAGTTCAAAAAAATGGACGCATATTTGTACGTAAAGATGAATTCAGCCAGGCTCTTCTTATCCGCAACCTTGAAACTCTGAACCTCATTAAATCAAACCCCAGCTCCTAACACATTGTTACATTACCAGCTAGCATAAATATATATTATCAGAATGTGCGGGGATTGAGAACTAAAACTAACGAATTGTTTCAAAATACCCTAACAAGTACTTACGAAATAATTGTGTTTACGGAGACATGGCTAAACTCTAATATTAGTAACGGTGAAATTATTGATTCCAGATACGTAATTTATCGTAGGGACCGCATTTGTTCGAAGACCTCTAAAATGGATGGCGGGGGAATCATGATAGCCGTGTCGCGAGACATACCTTCCAAGCGCATCGAGCAGTGGGAGAGCAGCTGCGAGGATTTATGGGTTTCTGTCCAACTTAAAGTTAATAACTTCATATTAAATATTGCTATATGCGCAGTCTATCTACCTCCGCCAGTCAAAACTGAGGCTCTTTCATGTTTCCTGAATAGTGTGGAGACTGTATTGAATTGTGGAGAAAATGTGTTAATTCTGGGTGATTTTAATCTGGGATTTGTTAAGTGGAATCGAAGTGATGATGGCAGCTCGCGAATGGTTCCATGTGACTATGATTGCATCTTGGGTCACCAATTTGTCGATTTCATGTATATGAACAACCTAAATCAGCTTAATAATGTACTCAATAGTGATGATAAGTGTTTGGATCTTGTAATGAGTAATATTACCAATGTCCATATATCACAACCCCTTGATCTTTTGACTAAGCTTGATTGTAGACATCCCAATCTATTAATATCGTTGTTGGATTCAAGCATCAATTATTTGAAACCCAAGGAGCGTACTGGTTTTAACTTTTACAAAGCAGATTATAATGCAATAAAAGATGAGTTGGAGTGTTTGCAGTGGGATAGTAAGTTTCAGAACTGTAATAATGTTAATGACATGGTTAAAATTTTTTATGAGGAATTAAGTAGTATGGTTGAACAGCACGTGCCGAAACGTAAGCATAAACCATCAAAGTACCCTAAATGGTTTACGAGCTCCCTAATCAAACAGTTAAAAGAGAAAGAAAAACTTAGAAAACGATATCGAAAATACGGCAATCCTCGCGACCAGCTTGAATTTGAATTACTACGCAGTCGATGCCATAAACTAATAAACATTTGTTATATTAGTTATAAAACAGACATTGAAAAAGGGATTAGCAAAAATATAAAAACGTTTTGGAAGTTTGATAAGGATAAACGTAGTAGCCTGTCCTCTTTTCCGTCGGAAATGCGACTTAACAGTTTAGTCGTTGCATCTGGTTCTGAAATAGCTAACCTTTTTGCGCAACATTTCCAATCAACATTCTCGGCTAATAAATTAGATGCACCTAGTACTTCTTCTACAACCTCATGCTATCTGACTCGTTTTCAGTTTACCGAAGCCGAAATTTTAAAACAAATAAAGCGACTGGATCCTGGAAAGGGAGCAGGTCCTGACAATATACCCCCATTATTCATAAAGCGCTGTGGCTCTGCAATTGTATTTCCGCTAAAACTAATTGTCAATCGTTCTCTATGTGACGGTGCATTTCCGGATGAGTGGAAAAAAGCTAGAATCGTTCCGGTGTATAAAAAAGGAGAATTAAACGATATAAAAAACTACCGCCCTATTTCGATATTATCGACTTTTTCTAAATTGTTTGAATCTTTAGTTACTCCAATAGTGTGTCGTCACGTGGAGAACGTTTTGACAGATTATCAGCACGGATTTCGTAAAGGTCGTTCTACGGAAACAAATTTAGTGGCATTTATATCTGAAGTGGCAGAAAATGTGGACAAAGGGACACAAGTTGATGCCATATATACAGATTTTAGCAGTGCATTTGATAAGGTAAACCATTCACTGCTTCTAGCAAAATTAGAGTCTTATGGCTTAACCGGGAGTCTTCTTCGCTGGTTTCAATCATACCTGAAAATGAGACCTCAGAATGTTGTAGTGAATGGGTTTGAGTCTAAAACGTACTGTGCAGCTTCTGGAGTGCCCCAAGGTTCCCACCTGGGGCCTATATTATTCCTAATTTTCATCAATGATATAGCCCATCATGTCCGCCACTGTAAAATATCACTATTCGCAGACGATCTGAAAATTTACAAGCCAGTACGATCTCCAGTCGACATAAATCTCATTCAGGAAGATCTAAATAGTATTCAGAGGTGGTGTATCTCCAATGAGATGACCCTAAACGTCTCCAAATGCTACCATATTAAATTTACAAGAAAGAAATGTCCAATACCCTCCACTTACAAACTAAATAATGTTACTTTATTGGACGTACAAGAACTCCACGACTTAGGTGTTATTGTAGATCGGCAATTAAGATTTACTTCGCATATTAATGCAGTAGTTAAAAAGGCTGCACAGATGTTGGGGTTCCTTAAAAGAAATGCTACAGGCTTTCGGTTGACATCAACAAGAAAACTGTTATACGGCAGCCTGGTTAGGAGTCAAGTGGAGTATGCAAGTGTGGTATGGAATCCTCACTATGCAGTTCAATCTCAACGCATCGAAAGCATTCAGCGCTCATTTACGCGCCACCTCGCGTTTTTATCACCCGGCATCTCTCACAGAGTCCCTTACAACCAAAGGCTAGAAATTTTTAAGATGGAATCACTAAGTCATCGCCGTGCCGTCCGCGAGTTGTCATTTTTGCACGGACTTATCAACGGAGAAACAAGGTGCTGTGAACTCGTGGAACGTATCAAGATAGCGGTCCCATACAATCTACCTCGACTACCAATCAGTAAATTTTTTTACATTCCAACCGCTAAGACCAATCTTGGTTGTAATGCTCCAATGGTAAGATGTTGCATGCGTTACAACATGATTGACAAAAAGAATGTAAACTTAGATATATTCCACGATTCACTACCTAAATTGAGACGGAAGCTGATTCAGGGTTTTCAGCCCTAAATAGCGAGTTGATGCACTTGCTCCACTTTTCAGGCTTTTTATTTTATTTTATATGGATTCTATTTGATTTTTATTGTATTAATATAGATTTTGGTATAATGGTATGTGAAATAAGTTTTATATAATTTTGTTTTAATTAAGTAATTATTATTATTGTCGTTGTTTTAATTTTTATAATTATTATTATTATTATTTTTGACATTGTTTTGAAATCCTTTTTTTTTTTTTTTATTATTATTAATTAATTTGTATTATAATCTTTTAAATAGTTAATAGGTAATTGTAATAATTATAGTGTCAAAAATAATTATGAATGTTGTGTGCACTAATAATTGGAATACATATTAGAATCTATTAGTCTAAATATTTAAGGAATTATATAATAATTATGTATTCTGTAAGTGTACCTTATATAAATAAATAAATAAATAAATAAATAAAATTACGAAAAGAGTCAATTTTTTTTTCTCTTTTTTTTATATTAACGGGTAAGCACAGTGCCTTGATCTCACCTGATGTTAAGTGATGATAAGGCCAATGATGGAAGCGCACTTCACCCGGGATCCTCAACTAGTGAGGTACTGGCTATCTTATCTCTAGCTGCCGGAACACAACAATGCTACAAACATTGATGTTATGGCGACATATTTAGATAAGATGGTGGTAGCTAGACAGGCGGACAAAGAAGCCCTACCACCAACCAAACCGAGTTCTCCTGCTGGGAATCGAACCCGGGACCTCTGGGTCTAAACCGGTGGTCTTAGCCACTAGACCACAGAGGCGGTTTGTATTGACCGCGATCTCTCTCTCAAACTACCTACGTAATTAGTAAGAGTGACCTCCGCTCCGCCTATGCCTATGACCAAAATCATTGCTTGTATTGGCTAACAGTCGAGCGATGCCGAACTGCGCCCGGTGCGATTGAGGCATAACCGTACAGTACACAGCCAGTGAGTTCAAACGTACCATTCATGTTTTTATGAAATGCACAAAGTCCAAATAATTTGGAATTTAGGCAAAATATGATGCGATTCATTCCGCGATTTGGAAGGCAAGTAACGCCTTTGGTCCCGGCTGCATTAGCATTCGTTGCAACCAACACACCGCACTGGGCCCGGCCTGTGGAATATGGTAGAACAAACGCATATCAAAATTGATTATTATCATTGATTGAAATTGGGTACTTTATGAATATAATTTAATAGTTCAAAAGTCGAAATTTAGTA
This sequence comes from Eudonia truncicolella, assembly GCA_949315975.1. Classification (NCBI taxonomy): domain Eukaryota; kingdom Metazoa; phylum Arthropoda; class Insecta; order Lepidoptera; family Crambidae; genus Eudonia; species Eudonia truncicolella. Next base: position 12,015,606 of record OX438848.1, read on the forward strand.
TTCTGCAGCGTAATTCATAGTGTATTTGGTAAAAGTAATTTTTTTCATGTAGCAAAGTTAAACGTTTGAGCAATTGGGAAATATTAAGTTCTTCATTTACGTTTTTCAACGTGAAATAGTTTTAAAACTTGAAATGAAAGGTATAATGTATTATATATTTTTGAAAAGAGCATTTATCAGAGTTTTGAAATATATATATACTATTGATTGTTTTAATACGAATATATAATTAAAAAAACAATTTAAAGAAAAAATGGAGAAAAAAATTTTTTTTCAACTTCGTCGAAGCTTTTAACATTTAGAGTTGTTTACCGATGCTTTGAATTCAATGTTAATTTATAGTTTAGTTACTCATCTATAACATATTTAAAAAATAGCTGCGGCTTTTTGCGGTTTACAAAGATATGTGATAAAATGTAATACTAGTCTGGGAACGGAAATCGCTATCAAATGCGGTTTTGTAGTTTACTTTTATTATCAATTGTTTTGTGGTACATTTTATGAATTAATTTTATGATATTGTTAAGTTTTTATCATTTCGATATCATTTTCCGTGAGAAAATAGATATCTGAAATAAGTCCCACATTCTGAAACAATATAAAAAGGGCAGTGAATAAATAGGTCTCCATTACCGTTTCAGTGGTCTTTACGTACTCTAGTACGGCTATTTCATTATTTTTCATTATTAAACATGTCTTCTTTTAACTGTACTAAACGTGAGTTAATAGTGTCTTATATAGAGGGCGGAAAAACGAATGCGGCACTTTCAACATATTTGGAGGAAAAACAAGTTTCGGAAGACAATATATGTTTTATTATTGGCCATATTCAAAGGGATATCATCCCTTCGTTTAATAAACGCTGGAGTGAAGCAGGACGCAATAAAAATACCTTTTTAAGAAAGAACACTAATTGGTTGGATTCTGAATATTCGTTAACTATACCAACATCAGAAAACGTGTCAACGGACTCTACACCGTCTACTTCTTCTGGTAAACGAGGAAGACCGTGTGTGTCATATGGAGACTCTTCAGAATCGAGCAAAAAAAGGAAAAACACCATTTTGCTAAATGAATATGGTTTGGAGCACATTCTGAGCGCATATCTTCAAGGATTGCGTTCTATAGGAGAAGGAACTGAAGCAAAAGTTGTTGAAAAAATAAGATTGGCTGATGCAGAGAAAAAGGTTTTCGTAATGAATCAATTAGATGATGCAAAAATAATTAAAGGGCTTACAGATGAAGAAGCATTAAGTGTTTTCATCGACTTGGAACTTACGAAGGCACAATATCTGTATCTCAGGAACGTTACAGATGAAAGAAACTGTTCCTTGTTTCCACCATACTACAAAATACAAGAAATGAAACAGAGGTGCTATCCACCATCATCAACAATCGAAATCACAAATACACATGCAAAAATATTGAGAGTCCAAGATTTATTAGACCACACTGCAGCTCGAATCTTATCAATAGATACAGTTTACAAGAATGGACAAAAACATTTATTATTATATAGCAAATGGGGATGTGATGGGTCATCGGGACAAAGCCAATATAAGCAACCACTTCCAGAGGAATCTGAACTTATTTCCGATGCAAATTTATTTATTACTTCTTTTGTTCCCATTAGATTAATTGACGAGGAATCAGGCGCCATCATATGGCAAAATCCAGTGCCTTCATCTGTTCGTTTTTGTCGGCCTATATCAATAGAGTTTTGCAAAGAAACTCCGGAAAAAACAAAATCTGTTGTAGATGAAATAAAAAATCAAATACAAACTGTGCTTCCATCAATAATTAATAAAGAAGGCTTGGGTGTTCAAGTCAAGCATGAACTTTTTTTGACCATGATAGATGGAAAAGTAGCACAAGTTTTGACAGATACGCCTTCTAGTTCCACGTGTACAATATGCGGAGCAACTCCTAGACAAATGAATGATTTAACGAAAGTAACAGCCAGGCCTGAAAACGAAAATGCTTATCAATACGGATTATCTACATTGCATGCCTGGATTCGTTGCATGGAAATGATATTGCACATATCATATAATCTATCTTTCCAAACATGGTCTGCTACAAGCGAAGAAAAAAAAAGACTCAAACAAGAAAAAAAGGCTGCAGTGCAAAAGCGCTTTCGTGAAGAGTTGGGTCTAAATATCGATAAACCACGACAGGGGACGGGAAATAGTAATGATGGCAATACTGCTAGAAGATTTTTTTACAATGCTGTCTGTTCTGCTGATATTACAGGGGTTGACATTGACCTAATTAAACGATTATACATAATTTTGCAGGCTTTGTCATCTGGTATAGTGGTAGACAGTAAGAAATTTGGTAATTATGCTCTAGAAACTGCAAAAATATACGTGAGTAAATATAGTTGGTATTACATGCCATCATCTGTCCACAAAATTTTAATTCACGGAGAGAGTATTATAAACCATTTCGCAGTATTACCAATTGGACAACTTTCAGAAGATGCTCAAGAATCTCGCAATAAGGACTACAAAAAATTTCGCTTACACCATGCTCGGAAATGCTCTCGAATAGCTACAAACGAAGATGTCTTTCATACACTACTTTACACTTCAGATCCATACATAACGAGCATAAGAAAACCATATGCAAAAAATGTAAAGGAGCTAGATGAAGATACTTTACACCTTCTCAAGGTTAATGAACTTATTTCAGATCCTGAAGCTCACCAGGTGTAAGATGTCAATTTTGCTGAGCAAAAAAAGAAATATATATTGCGATAATTTTGATTTGTTTCTATACTAATTTAGCGTAGTGTTATAGGTATTTTACCATTTTTATATTTAATATTATCATTATAATGTAATAGTTATCTTAATTTAGTAATTAGGATTAAGAAATACACGAAAGATATGTTACTAAGAAAATATATTTCAAAAAATAAATACAATTTTAATTATTGTGACTTGTCTTTATTAATTTAAAAAATTACGCATAATTCAAATTCATCAAACATTACTCATAAGAACCCTTATGTATTACTTTATATCAGAGCAAAATTTGATAGCTTTATCTTTCAAATTGACGGAGTTACAGATTTTTAATCCGAAACACACCGAAATATTCCACAGTGCCGCGTGGTGGTTTTCGACCTCTTCTCCCTATCCATTCATAGGGAATGCTCGTGCCCCAGCAGTGGGGACATAACAATGAGCTGGTGATAATGATGAATAATTTCGGCGGGCTGGTTAGAACCACGATAGCTCAATTGGAAGAGCACCTGACCCGGTATGTCAGAAGGGTGCAGGTTCAAATCCTGCTCGTGGAATTTTTTTCAGCATTTGTGTTTATCTAGTATATATTCTATTATAATTAAAAAAAACAGTATATTTAAACAACTGTGTTAAGAAAATCCGCTACAATAAGTGATAGTTTGACAACTATCAGCGTAAGAACGTTTGTAACTACCGAACAAAATACCAAAAATTTCATAGGACTGTTAGTAGTAGTAGCGAGTTTAGGGCCGAGTTGCACCCAGGCTACCGATAATAGGTACCGATACAGAACCTGCACTTTCGGTACCGGTTCCAAGCCTCGCACGCCTGTTCACATTTGAGCAGCGTCTGACCTCCTGTCTGGTTCCAGGTGAACGGGATCGTGCTGCACGGCCGCTGCCACCTGAACGCGTCGGCCATCATCAAGGGGCTCATCGGCCCGGTCTTCAAGATCATCCTGCTTAGGTAAGGGTCAAAGAACAGCCTATGTGGCGCGGTCGGGATGGCCATTCCACAGTACCTAATAAAATAACTAGTTCAACTGAGCAGAAGTAAGGTTTATTTACTATATACGATACACAGACAGAAGTCTGAGCACGTCAGTACACCGTGTGCTGCCGGTGAGAGTGAATCTCTCTCTGGGACGTGAAAATAATATTGAAGCTGAAAAAAAAAAAAAACTTAACTTCCCGTGCGACATGCACATGCAAGACATGTAAGAGCCGACTAAAGGACAAGGGTTCCAAGATGCTCGCACATCAGGCGATCGGCCAGCAACCTGTCACTGATGTCATCTATTTCACCTCGGGACTTTGTGTATGTTAAATTATTGTGGCATCGGGTCACTAATGCCGAGTATCCTCAAAACTGGTGATCTCGATGCTCTGTCTACCACTTTTTGGGAAAAGGACGTAAAAATATGTATGTATGTATATGTACCTATGTATGTACCTATGTATAGTATATAGTTAACATCTTTGCAAAGGCTATCTGCAGCTTATAAAAAAAAAGTAAAGTAAAGTAAATAGCCAATATACTGACCCACTGCTGGGCAAAGGCCCAACATTGAAATCAAGTCATCACTACAATTGATGGGTACTTAATCACCACGCCTGCCAAATGCGGGTTGGTGATCACAAACCCGGGCTATGCATCGAAAAATCTGAAACACACTTTGCCCGACTTTACATAACAATTTTTTTTGGGATTGAACCCGGGACCTCTATGTATCAGGTCGAGCGCTTTGCCACTCGGCCACTCGGCCACAAAAAGTATATTGGTTAAATCAAGTTTTAAAGTCTTATATGTGTGGATATAACACTCGAGTATTTTCTCAATGTATTTTGCGGAATCAATTCTTCTCCGTAATTGGGAAGGTGGAGGTTCAATTTTTTCAATTCGACCGAGCCTTAAGGTATGTTATAAGGGCCTACCCTCCAATTATATCAACCGTGTACATTATAGGTTATTTCACTCTTTCCTTCACTTTGTTTAGAAGAGAGGATTTCTACATCTCGTCTTTGTGAAAAAGTGACTTGAATCACACAGGTTCCATTTTAATGAGATATAAGGAGATCTTAAATATTCTTTGACTGTATATTAACCTTTTTTAAGTAAAGAAGACTTTACATGTTTTTTAAACTTATCTAAAGGTAAATCTAGTACAGTACTTGGTATTTTATTGTAATAGTGTAATACCTTGCCCCAAGAAAGAACCAAGCACCTTCTGTAACCTGAACAGTGGCATTACAAGTTTTGTCTTACTTCTAGTATTAAAATTGTGTAAGTCACCGTGTTTAGTAAATAAGTTGATATTGCAAAGTACAAGAACTATACAATTATAAATAAATTGAGAAGCCACTGTCAAGACACCAATCTCTTTAAAAAGATTTCTTAAAGAAGTTCGTGAACCTAGTCTATAGATTATTCTTACTGCTCGTTTCTGTAAAATGAATATAGTTTCAATATCAGCCGCAGTTCCCCACAGTAAGAGGCCATACGACATGACACTATGAAAATAACTAAAGTAGACAGTTTGCCTGACAATTTCGATATATGAGGATTCCATTAAAGTTTTGAGTCAAGGGGTAGGTATACCTAAGAAAACTGTTGAGTCTACCAAACCTAATCGACCACCGTTTATTCTAATATCGGTTAGTTCATTCTTGACATTTGGTAGTCTAAAATTAATACATTTTATTTTTTTAGCGTTAAGCTGCAAATTATTAACAGTAAACCAACTGAGTACATCTGAGAGAGCTTTGTTTATATCGTCATAATTATTCTTACACCTAGTTACGTTAAAAATGAGTGAAGTATCATCTGCAAATAATATGATTTCACAGAAGTTCTCTACAAAGAATGGCAAGTCATTAATATAAATCAAAACCAGAACAGGACCAAGAATGGACCCTTGAGGAACTCCCATTTTTACATGAGAGCCAGATGATTTAGTTCCATTGATATCGACGGTCTGTGTTCTAGAGCTGAGATACGACACAATATAGAAAAGTTTGTTTTCGACATTGACCCGACCGGGAATCGAACGCGGGACCTCAGAGTTAGCGCCGCCCAAAGTCCGGCGTGCAAGCCACTCGGCTACTGAGGTCGTCTAAAAAAACATCTGTTAAACTAATTTCATGCGATTTGTTATTTTCCATGATGCACTTTAAATTGGATAAATTCAATTATTTTTTAATAATTTATAGAAACTTATTTACTTTATTAAAAAGTTTAGTTTAGGTAGATAGGTAGAACCGAAAACAAAAAAAAATAGGTAGGTTTATTTAGGTACCTAATTTTTGGAAGTGTAAAAAGTTTAACTTAAATAAGCTTATCGGTGTGAACGAATTGAAGCTTTAAAGTTTCTTAACCACAGATAACTTAACTCAACCTCAATTGTTACAGGCGGAAATCAGCACTAGAGGACGTCGCTGTGAAGCCTCTCACCCAGTTTCCGGTCGCCTTAGAGGAAGAGGTGAGTTTCTAGTTTGTACTGCGAATGTGTTTTTTTTATCCAATAGGTACTTATCTGACGAAGCTTCGGTACCCTAGCTAAAATGAAAATTTACATAGTACCTACTGCAAAACTAAATTTAAAATCCCATAATTGCACAAAAATGTTTATAACCCAGTATCGCCAACTCAACCACTGTGTATGTCAAACACACAAAGTTTTCACGAAGTAAAACAGTTTTACTTTTGAAAATACATTCCTAGTGTTAAGCGTGTGTTTTATTTATTTATTTAATCTTAAGACACACCAACAGAACAGACATTACACATTGTTAATAAAAAGTAGCAAAAGTAGCAAAAAAATAGCGTATATCTGCTCCAATTACAGGCGCGTACAACATTGATAAATTATAAGCTAAAAATTATAAAGACACCTTTGAATAAAATAATTAAAATATTGATAAAATTTAAACATTAACAAAATAAAATAAAATTCATGATTTAATTATTTGATTGATTAAAATAGATGAAATTGATTTAATTAAATTAAATTAATTCATAAATACATAGCTAAATTATTAATAAAATAAAAAAATAAAAATCACAATATCTATACAAATCTATACATACAAAATGCTTTGTCTTGAATGACTGACGGATCAACGCACAGCCTAAACCGCTGATCGTAGAGACCTGAAACTTGGAGGGTGTGTTCTTTGTATGACGTAGGCATCCGATAAGAAAGGACTTTCCGAAATTCTACTCCTAAGGAGGTGAAAAAGGGGGGCAAAGTTTGTATGGGACAACGTGATTCCTTGGTCCAATCTACTTTAAATTCTGCATAAACCTTTTTTTAACAGAATTGATGGAATACGTGTTTCGTATTTTATTGAAATTCATCCTAACGGGGTCAAAAAGGGGTAGAAAGTTATTTTGGAGGTGATTTGCTTCGAAGTTGATATCAATACTATTTAATATTATTTATATATTTAAACTAAAAATTGTTATGCATAATATGCCTGTAATAGTTTATAGGTACCTTTATTTACTGTTTTGGGAGAGGGCGCCCTCACTGCAGTTGCAGTTTAAAACTTTTGCAGTTGAGGACACCACGTCTGTTATTTAGACTTAAGTTTGTGATAAATAAAGAATTTTGTATTTGTATTTGTATTTTGTATACTCCTTAGTGCTTTTGATTTAAATTACATTTTATTTTGACACATGTTTGATAACTCAATCCGATTTTATTCAAAAAAGGTTGAGCTTACTTAAAAACGCAAATACTCTTTAAAATTGGAATGTTTCGAAAGTCACCGTACTATATTAGTACCTCATTTGAAGGTTTCTAAGCATAAAGAGGTAACGCACTTTTAGGACACGGCCTCATGGGGACGTATAGTTCCTTCCTTCCTTCAGAAACCTTCAAATGAGAATGAATTTTAATAAAACTGTTCGTTTGTCTCGCTTAAACTCGAGAATGGCTGGACCGATTTGGCTAATTTTGATTTTGAAATATTTGTGGAAGTTCACACTTTAACCCACCTGAGATTTGAACCAAAGGTCCAGCCTTTGGATATTGAATCGTGTGCTTTGCAACTAATAATAGGTACTAATACTAACGCCAACGAGGCGTTAATATTTATAAATATAATGCTTTTAATCTCTATTTACTTAACAACTAAAAGAATATTAAAAGTATTTTCATAAAAAAACGAGCAAATAATTTCAAATAAGATATTGCAACAATACTTCATTCAGGCGTTACGAGTTTCTGAAAAGACGCATGTGCTAAGTTGTATCGACTCAATCTCTCAATGCGCTATCGATTATGTTGGAAGTTCTGATCCCAGTTGTGTGATGTTGATGGGCTAATAATGAATATTTTAAAGAAAACTTACGTAATATGAAGTAAAAAACCGTGCAATAATGATTAAGTATTTACATATAATTTTACGCAAATTTTGTTGCGAACAAATTGCAAATTGACAAGGTGCTAGTGTGTGTGTAAGTGTTAGGTGAAACAATGATTTCAAATATTATGATCCCAGAAAATATTGAAATGAAACAACTTTTACGGATCTACTCGCGTTTATTTTACACATTAGTTTTAATTAATGAGTCAGGGAGTCTCCCTGTGACCACGGACCCTGCAAACGGTTCGAAACGTCAGGATAAACATTAATTAAAACTAATGTGTAAAATAAACGCGAGTAGATCCGTAAAAGTTGTTTCATTTCAATGTGTAGTGTTCGCGTAAACTTTAGAAAACAATATGTGTTCCAGAAAATATTATTTAGAATAGCAACACGCTTTTACGTCTAGGTGTAGATAAGTATTTGATATTGTTTGCATTTTTTTTAGTTTGGTAATTTATTAATGTCTTTTTTTTCTGACACGTCCCACCATGCATGTCGTGACGACCCATAATTAAGACAGCATTTAGTTTTAAGATAAAAATATAGCTTCTTTCTTGTTTTAATGTTTGTCTTGTTGATAATAATAATATAAAAACACTGTTTAAGCTAAAATAAACAGTTTCTACGCTATAGTAAAACAATGTTCTATTATCTTTAGTAAGCTGACTTTTCGAAAACTTAATTATAAAAATAGTCGTGACCAGTTCGGAATGCGGTCTTCTAGACGTCTCGTCGGAGGGGATTTCCCGTGCGGGCCGCGTTTCGTTTCTTGACCCTCGATAAATATCTAAACAAAAGTGGCGTTTTTGGGTAACTCTTTTATATTTTATACATTTTGTGGCGTTATAAATTTATTTTTCGTACAAACACCACAAGTGAGAGATTCCCTATTAAGTAGATAAAACTCGATAGTAGAAACATATAAATAAATAGTTAAATGATAATTTAGAAGCTTTCGGTAGCCGAATGGATAGATGCTCAAGAAATTGAGGCTACCAAATCTCTATACCTACAGATTTACTAAAATACTAATATATATATATATATATATTTTTTTTTTAATTATTCTGGCACATAACAGTCATTACAAAGAATAGTAATACTAAAAATTTTCAAGATTATTAGATAATGTGTGCTCAAACATAACAAATATATTGAACAAAAAGAAACAGGTAGGCAGGTACAATGCAATTAGAAGCAAAAAAAGAAAGAAACGGAATACATATTATTCATGTACGTACCCACGCATACAAACCCCCACCCTCACACACACACACACGTAGAAAATTTTAACAGTACTTAGGTATGCACTTAATCCTAAATAATAATAAAATTAATAAATCTAGATCCATTAAATTAATTGTGTAAAGAGTTTTGACTTAAGGCTATTCAGAGAGTTACAAAATAAGTCTATGTTTGAAAATTCAGTATTATACAAAGTATGGCATATAAATAAATACGAAGCGCGCTTCCACCTTCAGCCATAGTTATTATCATGAAGACCAATAAGAGTTAACCCGTAAGATATAAAAAAAAATCACGCCGTAAAGGCCATTAAAGACAAACACCAATTAAAAAAAATGTGTGAAGAGTGTCAGTACCCTAGCTACTCAAGACCACTGCCCACCCCTGGGACACAGTGGGCTATAACATGCACGCACTATCCACACCCGAATGCGTTTTGGCGATACTGTCAAGATTTGCTTCGTTACAATACCCGAGGGATAAGATAAGGTTAGGATACTCGTTAATATTATAAACTGTTACCAAACAAACTATTTTCGAGTTAAGGGAAGGGAAAGCAACGTGAAGCCGTTGGTCCCGCTCGTTGATAGTCGTTAAAACCCACATCGTCAAGCCCAGAACTCAGCAGTGGGATGAAATATCTAATTTGCTATGTGAATAAAGTAGAGTTGTATATTATAGCCTATATACTGGACTGCTGGACAAACGCCTCCATCATTGAAATCAACTCGTCGCTATAAATGATGGGGATTGATTGACTTAATTATATGAACAAGTGTCAAGAATTAAAGTCTTTTCAAACACTTAACAAGAAATAAGGTTCTAGTAGGTATATCGTCACGACAACGTTTTTTAATATGGCCTAAGAAAATTTCACAGTGACACATACGCATAAATTATTATTGAAATAACTTATCTCCTTTATGGAATCCTTGATCATACAATTTTAAAGTTACGAAAAAATATACTATAATATGTTTATTATTAGTGCAAAATGACCTTGTCGGCGTGTGATCGTGCGTCCCCCTCGCACGCATACGATATCTCAATCGCACCGGTTTCTATACGATTTTCCTACATGTGAGCAGGCGAGGAAAATTAAACCTTAACTCTTCATCTTAAAGTACATTATGGTATTCACACGTTGTTTTCAGTGTTTATCTTTTCTGACTATTCTATAACATCGTGTAGCATTATGTTTTGTTTATCTAAATTGCGTTTTATAGCTAAAGCGTAACGTTGAAATTCGTTTGCATTTTGAATCGACATGCGTGTTTGGATTCCACGTATTTTTTGTGTATGTTATCTTTCATTTAGTAATGTCATATGCAAGCAGTTTTTGTAGTTCCCTTATGTTTTATCGCGAAAATGGACGTGTTTTGAAACGCATCTATTATAAAAAAAGTCGCCAAAAAGTGTGCTACACTTTTACACGTAAGCGGAGAAGTGTAAAGAGGTTGTTCTATGTGGTGTTTAAGGTGTTATTCAAAAAAAGTGGTGTTAAGGTTAAAGGTAGTGTGAAGTGTTAACTGGTGGTTAATTTTAGATAGTTCGTTATTGTTTGGCGATGTGTAGCCTCTGAAATTCAAGAACGCGATACTTTTAACACGAAATTGAATATGCACAGCGGAATTCGGACGTGTGTGGAAAAATTCTTTAGCCTTAATTTTAGCGGTCTGTTTTGATTACTTGTGCACTTGTCAATAATTGTGTTTGGCAGAGCGATATCTAGCGCGTTCCATAATAGACTACCTAGATACCTTCTTATTTTACATACTCTGTAGGTTTTTTAAGAGTTCTTGCTGGATCACCGCAGGTAGCCTTTACAACGATCCTTGAAGCCTTGCTAGATACCTACCTGGTAAACTTCGCAGATTTTATATGAGACAACATCACTTAAAAAATACGCATAAATACATAACATTTTACTAGAAAAAGAATAACCAGTCTCAGAAAGCTCGAGTGGGAATCGAATACAATCAAATAGAGTAATCGAGTTAAATGTTATCTTGTAACTACATAATATACTTACTCGAAGCGTTGTAAATGCAAAAATTCAAATAATAAAAATACATAACATTATTCAAGAACAAATAAATAAAGGAATATGAAGAAAAATAAGAATGTTTGTCTCTATATTGTATATCTTAGTAGAGTATCTAAGGCGTCCGAGATAAGTAAGCTACTTACGAGAGAGTTAAGATACTTTTATGGTGGTGTGTAACGGGAATGTTGTCCAAAATGTTTGTCATCTACCTAGCTCCTTTTGTAATTACGAAGGCACGTTTAACCGTTCATGTCTGCTGTCGAAATGCTCCATCCAACCGCCTGCCGCCGCCGCCGGCCCGTCGTAGGTACGTGTCACATAAACGACTATTAAAAAGATATCGTTACATAACAATTCACATAAAATGCGATCGTTAAAAATTAACGGGTTAAAAAGTAGATACCTGCCTACTACCTACTTGTAACTTATTAACGTGTTGTAAGTCATGCTTTTGCTAGATGTAGACGAACATATTCATTATTATTATTATTATAACAGCCGTAAGTGTCCCACTCTTGGGCAAAAGCCTCCCCACACTTTTTCCATAACTTCGGGCCTCATAAACAAATAGTTATGTATTACAAGATATTTTGTTCTTTTCAAGTAAAAAATTTGTCTTGTAACTATAATATGTATACATATATCTACTTAGCATTGTGATGCATTGTAAATGCAACATTCAAAATAATAAAATACAGATAAGTACCTAAGTAAGTATTTATTAAAAATTTAAAACCAATAGGTATAATTATGTTTTTAAAAGTATTCAAGGAAGTAGGCATATTTATTCGTAATACAATCTTCAAATGACCACCATCGAAATATAATCATGATTATTTACATATAATTTTACGCAAAAATATTGTTGCGAAAAAATTACAATTTGAAAAAAAATATTTGTCCTTTTATTATATTTTTTGAATATTGTATACGCACAAAATCACACAAGCACACAGACGCAAATCTAATGCTATAGATACTATCTATACAGGATGTTTGGTAATATGTATACACTCCCGAAACGTACCCATGTTAACATGTCTATATAATACTATGCCAACGTCAGAAAAAAAAAATCGATTTTCCTTACTAACTCGATTTTGTATGGAGAGTCGAATTTTTTTTTTTTACAATTTCTATTTTAGCATTAGACCTATTACCTAGACCTATGTCTAGGTACCTATAAGCGAAGTGGTCGCCATGACTGAAACCAGTCGTACCAATCATCACCATCACCATAATGTGTAGAGACAAAGCAAAAAGTAAAATATTAAGTAAATTTGTATGGGAATTAATGTCTTTAAACCAAAGTAAGTAAATAGCCTAATAGTTTATTATCCCACAGCAGATCAAAGGCCTTCGTCATTGGAATCAAGTAATCGCTACCATTCACGGGCATTGACTAAACTTTATATTATATTACATACATACATACATACATATAATCACGCCTCTTTCCCGTAGGGGTAGGCAGAGACCACTTCTTTCCACTTGCTACGATCCTTACATACCTGTTTCGCTTCGTCCACTTTCATTATTCCTTTCATACATGCTCTTCGGTTTAGGGTACTCTTGACCTGGCCTTTTTTCAAGACGTCCCTGATTTGATCTCGAAACGTCCGCCTAGGTCTACCCCCTACCAACACTTTCATTCACACTCGCCTTATACACTTTTTTCGTCAATCGTTCTTCATCCATTCTCTCGACATGGCCAAACCATCTCAGCATGCCTTTCTCAATTTTTGTCACTACATCTTCTGTCAGACCACAACGTTTCCTTATCTCACTATTTCTTATCCTGTCACTCAGTTTAACTCCTATCATACTTCTTAACGCTCTCATCTCTACTGCATTTATTCTGCTTTCATGTATATTATATTAATTATCATTTTTAAGCATGAGTTCTGCGCGTGAACCTTAGCACCGCATAGGCACTGCAAAAAAAAAACTAAATGTTAAAATATAAGGCTGGGAAACAAACCGCTCGCTTTCTGTCCACGCATAGGTATTTGTCAGCCCTCCTCAGGGTTGCTACTGCTATTATACCAGCAGCCTACTGTTTTAATTCCCGAAATATTATGAGACGAACAACACCTCAATCATCCTGTGGCCAATAATTATAATAATGTAAATAAATTACAAAAACACAAATGTTGAAAAAATATCCACGAGCAGGATTTGAACCTGCACCCTTCTGACATACCGGGTCAGGTGCTCTGTCAATTAAGCTATCGTGGATCTAACCAGCCCGCCGAAATTATTCAACACTATTTAAATAAATAAATAAATAATAATAATATTGTAAATAAATTAAAAAATAATAGTAATAATACCTAAATTATTCGTACAAGTTTTTCAATATCAATGTATTCAGTCGACAGTCCCATAACGTCTCGGTGGCCGAATGGGAAAGGGCTCGACCCGATACCCGAAGGTCCCGGTTTCAATTCCCAGGTCGGGCAAAGTGTGTTTCCGGATTTTTGCGATGCATAGCCCGTGTTTGTGATCACCAACCTGCATTTGGCAAGCGTCATCAATAATTGTAGTGATGACTTGAATGCAATGATGGAGGGCTTTGCCCGACTGTGGGACAGTTATAGGCCATATACTTACTATGTTATGTAGTGAATGTATTCGCAAAAACTTAACAAAGTAATTAACGATAAATAAAGCAGGTGCCTACTGCTTCAGCCATAGCCCAACACCGTGTCTAGGCTTTTACTCCTGCTCTGTCCGAGTAACTTTAAGGCGGCAACGACAAGATAACCCAAAAAAAGCTGTTGTGTAGACTTCTCGTAGTTATGTAGGCTTTATATCTAAGTCTTGCTGTTTCGTGATAATACGGATAGACGGTAGTTTCGGGATAGTAATCAGTAAGTACAAGACAAGATATTTATTTTTATAACTTTTGATAATTTCCTTCTGCAGAGTAAAATTTCTTCCCTATTTCCTTTTCCATTTTTTTGTATCTTTAACATTACTGTCTGTTTTGTATGCATACCTGCTGAGATCGCAGGTTGATATTGCACTGCTAGGCAAAGCTCCCCCTCGTTACCTTCCATTACTTCCGACCCTAAACTCTCTCCGGCTATCCGAGTAGACCAAATCTAGACCGCCGCATGGTAAAAGATTCCTAATATATTTTTTTACAAATTCTTAAAAAAAACCCGCAAGTGTCGCCAGCCCTGATCCCGCGGGTATGCAAGAAATCGTCGCCATTAATCCGTGGCGGAATAAAATGAGCTTTCGCGAAACAACTCCACTCCGCGAGATAAATAAGGAAATTCCCTACTACCATTGTTGCCGACTTATGTACTTTAAACGTGGCTTAAAAACAAACAAATCATTGCCTATTTTAAATATAAATGAGAGTCCAGATGCGAGGACAGCTGGTGGAGCAGATAAGTAGACCGATCCGATCCGAACCCCTCTAGAAAATCTCCGAAGGTGATTCGTTTCACACGGCTTGGGGAACCCCGGCCGTGAAAAGCCCGGTGAAGCTGAAAATGCCGTCTGAAGCAATCACCAAACTCTCAAAAAAAAAACCGGTCATGTGTGTGTCGGGCCACGCGCAGTGTAGGGTTCCGTAGTCCATCTAAATAATGCGGACCCTGAGAAGAGGGCTTTAATGAACATTTATTTAACGATGGTCCATATAGTTAAATGTAGATACTACCGGTTTCACACACCTGACAACGTTATTTTTGTTCCCAATGAAGAATTTGTACTGCGCCAAGTACATTTTATAAGTTGGTCGACTGTTACTCGTAAACTTGTAAAGCCTACTTAGCTGTGATAGTTTTCCTTTTAACTTCATCATATATACACGTATCTAAAAACAACCATTTGTTTGGGGGGGGGGGGGGGGGGGGGCACTTTACTATAACAAAATTTTGCACTTACCTTAATAGTTCACAAACGGATGCCTCAATCAAAAAACTGTTTTCAAAAACCCACAATATTTTTGAAATTGCTATCCAACGACACCCCACACTATGGAGTGGGGTAGTGGAGGTAACCTAAAAAAAATATTTTATCCATGCCAAATTATAGCTTTCTAGTACTAAGAGTCTATGAGCTAGACTGGAGACAGACAGACAGACAGACAGACGGACATGGCAAAACTATATAAGGGTTCCTTGTTGACTACGGAACCCTAAAAAGACAACGCTAGTAGAAGAATAGAAATGGAATACATGAATAAACTGATGAGATTGATACTAATAAAAATAAAAGTAAATCAAACGTCAATTATATATAATTATATTATATAATTATATTAGTTATGTCAATCTCATGCGATTATCATTCTATTCAATTTGTATTCCATGAGCATTATGTCACTTTTCTAGGGAGGGGGCTTTAGTCAAATGGATTCTGCAAGAAATGGAAAGAGGAATGTGCCTCAGCCGTCCTCACGTTGCCGACCCGCAAGTTGCTTCTTCCTTCACACCCTAAAGGACCCCATGTTGTAGGAAGGAGGGATATGCAATACGTGTCATCATCATCAGCTCATTTTATGTCCCCACTGCTGGGCACGAGCCTTCCCTATGGATGGACAGGGAGAACGCGCCATAAACCAACATGCGGGCCTAGTGCGGATTGGTGTTTGTTAACGACTGCTAATGCAGCCGGGACCAACGGCTTACGTGCCTTCCGAAGCACGGAGGAGCTCGAGATGATACATGTTTGGTCATCCATCCGATGACCGGCCTCGCGAAAGTTGCTTAACCTCAGCACTCGCAGACCGGGCGTGTTAACCACTGTGCCATCGAGCTCTTCAAATATTCCATTTTTTTATGGTGCGACAAATATATGTGAAATCTTTATGTTTTTGCCGAGCAGTGGGATAGTGGAGCCGTTGTAAACTAGGCATCCTTTATGTTACGTCACGTCCGTCCCTAGCTGTTACTCCGATTGAAACGAATAGTTTTTGGAGAGAGTTCGCTGATTGCCTCTGGGCATTTTCAACCTCACCGGACTTTTTTGGGGGCGGCGAGAAACTAAAGGGTTCCTCAAGCCGTGTGAAACGAAACACCGTCAGAGGTTTTATAAAGGGAACGGCATCACGACATCACTAGTGCGTGTCCCCATGTCCTACTGAGAATCTATTCTCCGGACCTCTCTGAGAATCTATTCTCAGAGAGGTCCGGATCGGATCGGGTGCGAAACAACCCGAGGGTGCCTCTAAGTGAAACGAATACAGTCGTGTTATGTAGCCAAACTAATTAGATACTATCTTAGTTTTGTGTCGAAACGGTGGTAATATGAAAATATACCAAACTCTGTGATACTTTTGCCAAGCAGTGGGATAGACAGGCTTAACTTTGTACGATTGACTTGTTATTGATAGGATCTAGTTTGTGGAATTTGCCCTCTAAAGCGTATCGTCTTACCGTGGGAGCGATATGTCTCACCAATTAGAGTAGTGTATACAAGTTCTGCGAAATTATTAGTGCGGAACAAAGGTTCAGTGTTACAATCATAGTTTCAATGTAATGCAACGTTGAGGAGCTCGATGGCGGTGTATTGTGGCGCAGTGTTCAACGCGCGCGCAGGCTTACCACCGATCTTTAGGTGACAGTCGAAATCGCAACAATTTGCAATTTAACGCTACCAAAACACATATCGTACGGAACGTAGAACGCTGCGATAGCGCTACAAGCGAGCAATAAGTAACTTTTACAAAGGCCCGTCATCGGATGGGTGACTCCGTGCTTTAGAAAACACGTTAAGCCGTTGGCCCGGCTCCATGTCGCAGTCGTTTGACTAATGCATATTTATTGTTTGGAATATTTTATTTATCTTTATTTATTACAATTTTCCATTTATTCCGGTATACATTATTACTACCAAGTCATTTTAATTTTACTTAAATATCTTATTCACTGTAAGTTCATATTTTTAAAATCTGTGGATTAGAATTAAACCATTAAAAAAAAATATATTTTTACAGCATATTTCAACATTAACTTGAAGGTGAACAAAAACCTTTCAAAACAACTTTAATTTTTGAATATTTTTTTAATGTAAAATATTAGGCCGATTCCGTGATGCCGTTCCCTCTAGAAAAACCTCCGAAGGTGATTCGTTTCACATAGCTTTTTTCGCCGCCCCTAAAATAGCCCGGTGAAGCTGAAAATGGCGTCTGAGGCAATCATCAAACTGCCTCCAAAAAAAATTAACTCGCATTTAACAAGCGTGGTAATTAATATTACTTAGTATTATCCATCACTTTTACTGATAACTTGATTTCAACGATATAGGCCTTTAAAATAACAATAAAATGCGTTTATTTCGACCAACTTAGGATCATAGGTACAGTAAGTATCAAATAATTCAAAATTTAATTCAGCGAGTTTAAATGACAAAAGCAAAATAGATAAAAATCGTACATTTACAGCAATCACATAACTAATATAGTAAAATTAATACATTAGATCTAAACCAGCATTAAAATGAATAAAATACATTACACTAAGAAATGCCAACAATCAATTTATTAATTATAATAAATAAATAAGACAAAGCATTTATTTGATTGCCGCTTTACCCTAAACCACGGAAATGTGCCCGTTACAGCAGTTACGGATAAAGGGACCATCTACCCTGTCCGCAATCATCCTCAGGACGGTGTTGGAACTCCAGACCCTACGCACCAGCGACGCGCGCCACTTGCGCATGGTCGCTTGGAAACAGTCCGCGCGCGCCGCTGCGAACATGCCCGAGGCGCTGCAGTAGCGAGGCAGCCCCAACACTGCCCTGAATGCGTTGTGGAACTGAACACGAAGGGCGTTGTCCACTTTCCGCGAGTAGTTGGCCCACAGGGCACAGGTGTTGTGCAGTATGCTCGAAAATGTGTAATTTTTACCCCGTCCGAACACCGCGAAATCCTACGAGCCAACATATTCGCTCTCCGCGATACAGCCCTTCGCTCCCTTTCGATGTCAGCATGGTCACCGAGACCAGTGGTCACTATATGCCATATATTTAAATTGTGTCAATCTCTAAAGAGACACCGTTCAGTATGACAGGTGGTATACTCTCTGGACATCTAGCACCAGTGCTCTCAAACACCATGAATTGACTCTTCAGCACGTTGTATTTGAGGACATGCCTCTCAGCATACTCTTCACAGACCCTCATCAACTTATTCAACCCACCTATAGACGCGCTCAGCAGCACCATGTCATCAGCGTAACTAAGATTATTGACACATACGTCATCGACATGGCAGCCGGCTTGTTGGCTGCTGAACGCGACAATCAGCCCAGTAGTGGGACAGTTATAGGCTGTTTACTACTATCAATCTATGCTATATACTTACATTAAACATGCGTCGGTACTCCCGTTGCGCGGCCAATCTTTGTGCTTATCACTAAGCCATGCATACAGCGAGCCAAGCGATAACTGTGATAGCTCTAGATAAAATGGATTAACTTCCCTTGTAATAGCGATGCTATTTAATAGTGCTGATAGTGGCTGGAGAAGAGTGATCTCCCGCTTTAGTTATGGTTTTAGGGTCCCGTAGCGAACCAGGAAAACCTTAAACTTTGGCATGTTTTATAACTACACATATCCAAACACACAATCACACACATGCCTACACGGACATTTTATAACTATCTATTAATTACATAAACATCACAACATCTTGAGCTACTCCGAGCTTCGGTGCTCAGTTGTTAACAACCACCAATCCGCACTGGGCCCTGATGGTGGATTATGGCCCGTTCTCCCTATCGATCCATGGGGAAGGCTCGTGCCCCAGCAGTGGGGACATATAATGAACTAGTGATGATGATGATGATAAATAACTTGCTGTAAATAATGTAGGTGTCCCACAAGGTACATTCCTGGGACTATTGCTATTTATTATTTATATAAATGATTTACCCAATGTTACCACTCACCAATGTAATTTATTCGCTGACGATGTATCAGTAGTTGTAATAACTAAAAAAACGGGAAATAATTTATTTGTATTACAAAATAAATATTTGGTCAGCAAAATTATTATTTGGTCAGCAGAATTATACAATCGGTCAGCATAAGAAATCCTTACTGTTGGTTAGGTTAAGATAATTTTTTTTTCCCGAGCGAAGCGCAGCGTAGCGAGGGCCTTTTTTTTTAGAGAGCTTGCTGATTGCCTCTACGGCATTTCCAGCTTTACCGGGATTTTTTTTTTGGGGGCGGCGAGGAACGTAAAGGGTCCCTCAAGCCGTGTGAAACGAATCACCTTCGGAGGTTTTCTAGAGGGAACGGCATCGCGCACTAGTGCGCGTCCCCGTGCCCTACTAGATTCTCCGAAGGGTTCGGATCGGATCGGGGAGCGGAGCAACCCGAGGGCGCCTCTAAAGGCGCGGACCTCGGCTCGGGTTGACCGGGCCGTGGTGGAGGAGAGAAGCGCCCAGCATGTCTGTACCTGGTGTAGAGCGCGTGTGAACCGGTTCTTCGTAACCTTGTTCTACGAGTACACACAATAATAAAAGAGGAATTATTATCCAAACTGTATACAAATTTAAAATAAGTTACCACAGTCAGTAAAGGATCTTATTTTACCTATATTTAGAAAAAAAATAAGAATATGGCTAAAAGATTAATGTTTTTATACAATTTAAAGAATATTTCGATGCAAACATTAACATAAAATGAACAATTATGTCATAAAATTTATCAGTTTATGTAACTCTTATCGTATGTCACAATATTATTGTATAATTTTATTTTATTTTAACTTTGATTTTAATATGATGTAATTTGACTTTTACATGCCCTGCGTTTGGCAAAACAGACGTTCAAAATGATAAAATTACTACCAGCTACAATGTACTTTGTTTTGCGTGAATAAAATAATCATTTCATTTCATTTCATGCGCTTATATAATTTTAATTTCCTGTCGTTTTTCTTTTTTCATTGGTTTTTTTAATCGAGTGTGCTGTTACTTTTTTTAACTACTAGCATTTTTTTAATCTCTGGAAGAGCTGAATATCCTAAAACAAGCGAATCTTTTGTATAAAAGGAGGTTCCAATCCAACCCAATGTTATAGGTAGCAAAATAAACATTTTTCAGTTTTCATAATTATACTATATAGGTTGCTTGTAATAATAGTCTTAATGTGACATGTTAGTAAATAGTAAGCTCGTTGCCCGTTTGAAGGGTATTTTATACATCCCGGTAAATATTGACGGAAATATAATTTCATATCAAAACAGACCGC
The DNA here is from genome assembly GCA_949315975.1 of Eudonia truncicolella. NCBI lineage: Eukaryota > Metazoa > Arthropoda > Insecta > Lepidoptera > Crambidae > Eudonia > Eudonia truncicolella. Next base: position 12,036,245 of record OX438848.1, read on the forward strand.
TTCAAGTTTCTACCTATATGAATACGTGATCGTCATACAAACAGAAGCGACCACAACGGTTAAGATGGAGGTGAATGATATCACAATATTGTAAGAGACAGTGATAGTGTGGATGACTGATTAAGCTAAGCAGTTCAAGAGTGCAATAGTCTAACAAAGTGCTGGCAATAACACTCTGTTAAAGAATAATAAAGTTAGTAATAAAAGTCACTAACGGACTGACCTAATGTTATGATAACCAGAATACCATCTTCAGAATTATCACCACACGTAATTAAATTTTTTTAAGGTTTACCTTATAAAATAACACTTGGCTGGTTGCTGATGGATACATTAGTTATAATAGCTGGTTGCTGATGGATACACTAGTTATAATAGCTGGTTGCTGACGGATACACTAGACAAACTGGCTGGATTCTGACGGATACACTAGTTATAATGACTGGTTGTTGATGAATAAACTAGTTCTGCTGACTGTTTGCTTACAAATGCACTAGTCATGTTGGCTGGTTGCTGACGGAAACACTAAGTAACTGACAGTGGCATAGTGATACTGTTGTAAAGTTGGACAAATGATACCAACGCTGAGCAGAGTGCGCGTGACAATGTAGCCGGCCGCTGGCGGCTGCACCAGTGTCACTAGTGATGTGCTGAGTGATGAGCTGAGTGATGAGCTGAGTGATGACTGTGATGAGCGAGCTGCGTCCGCGCCGCGCGCCCGCGGAGCACTACAAGCTGCTGCGCTCGCTGTGGCGGCGGACGTTGTCCTTCAAGAAGAGAAAGGTATAAGCTAACTTTTTAATAAACTGTGAGGGATGCGTAAATACATACACTCACGTCGTTCTCCCAAAAAGAGTTAAGACAGAGCGTCGAAATCACCAATTTTCAGCATAGTTGCCATTAGTGACCCGACGCCACATTTAGTATAACAAAGTAGGGTTCCATGGTGGAATAGATATACAAGATTTTTGGTTATGGTTTTAGGATTATAACCAATCCTGAAAAATAGCCATAGTAACATAGCAACCATGTTAAAAGAAACACCGTGATAATACGCAAAAGCAGATATTTTATCTTTAAAAAAAAATAATTTTAATTTGGTTCAGCCCTGTTTTGACTTTTGAACCATGAGGTTGACGACCCAGAACAATGTATCAGCTGAACCTAGAGTTTTCCCTGTGCAATTATCCTTTGTAACAAACAACTCTAATGTCTCGGCTATGTTTAGGCATTTCTTTCATTATCCGGGGTTCTTTATTGCCATATTTGGGACTATACAAGTGTTACCAAACAATCTGTACATCAATCTCAGGTCCAGAACCCCGGGTTTGGTTTCCGCATTTGGCGATGGGGTTTTTTTCTGAATCTGACCGTATTGTTTTTGTATTTTTAATATATTGTGTTAGATTAAGAGCTTTTATATGGGTTTTTTCAATAAATCTATACATATAAAATGCTTTGTCCTGGATCAACGCGCAGCCTAAACCGCTGATCGTAGATACCTGGAACTTGAAGGGTGTGTTTTTTGTATGACGTAGGCATCCCATAAGCAAGGATTTTCCGAAATTCTACCTCTAAGGGAGTGAAAAAGGGGAAAAAGTTTGTATGTGACAACGTGATTCCTTGGTCTAATCTACTTAAAATTTTGCATAAACCTTTTTTAACGGAATTGATGGGAGACGTGTTTCGTATTTCGTATTGAAATTCATCCCCTAATGGGGTTAAAAAGGAGTAGAAAGTTATTTTGGCGGTAATTTGCTTCGAAGTTAATATCAATACTCCTTAGTGCTTTTGATTTAAATTACATTTTATTTTGACACAATTGAAAACTCAATCAGATTTTATTCAAAAAAGGTTGAACTCACTTAAAAACATAATCAAATAAATACTCTTTTTAAATTGCTGTTCGTTTGTCTCGCTAAAACTCGAGAATAGCTGGACCGATTTGGCTAATTTTTATTTTGAAATATTTGTGGAAGTTCAGATTTTGACGCTGTAAGTGAGAAAAGAGCTGGACACTTGCTGAGTTTCTTGCCGGTTCTTCTCAGTACAAGATCTCCCGCCCAGAGTAGACTTACGAACCGATGGCATAGTGACATTCACAAGAGCTACTTGTAGCCTAAACTGAATAAATGATTTTGAATTTTGAATTTTGATATAAATAAACTGTGTCATAGGTAGGTACAGACGCCTGCCCATCAACCTACCCAAAACTCCTTCAATAAATTTTCAACCATATGCTATTAGAGCTCAAAGTTTATTTAGGAAGTATGACAGTTGGTGATAGTCAGATGTGCAGGCGTATTAAGCACTTTATGGCATCAAATTGTTGTTATCCCTAGCACTTATTGCGTTACAGAGATTGGTAACGGAGATATTACTAAGAGTAATTCTTTTTTGCTTCAAAACTTTCAAAACTTGCACTTACTTTAAAGCCCGGCGTAAAACCACAAAATACGGCGAGCCCAGAAGGTTGTCTACGTGTGCGTTGCTCGAGCGCGTTTGTGTGAAGCTCACCTTCTGCTCTCATTATTCTCTCATTATTTTGTGGAAGAGATGCTGCTGAAATCAAAATATTTTAGTCCTTTAAAATAATGGGGATAATTAATACGATAAGTTCGTTATCGTTATCTTTTATGTTTAGTTAAATTGCACTGTTAAAACGTTATTCCCTTCATGCGACATTATTATTGACTGTAATATAAATAATAAAAAGCGCTGATAAAAGAGGGCAATGCCAATTTAATAAACGAAACAGGACAAACATTGGGAGAAGCTAACAAACAAAACGAACAATAGATAAACTGCATTATACGCCAATCATCATCAATCTCACGAATAACTTTTATTTATTAGACCTACTTAACAGACCCTTAACATAAATTCATTTTTTTTTTTACCCAGGGGAACTCATTACGAGTACGAGGACCTTGAAGAGGCCCAAGTTATGTGGGACTCACCCGTCCGCCTTTCCACACCCACTGACGAGGAGAGAAGCTCCAAGTCAGCTGCCAGGAAGACCCGGCTGGGAGGGCGAGACGGAGGGGGATACCGCACTAAACCCCTGGGGGCAAGGCAATCCGAACACTAAATAAGGCGACAACCACGGTATACTTCCAAAGGAATTGAGCCGCGGCCGCTGCCCTGCGCCCGTGCACCAGCCTACGGCCATCTCCGTGCGCTCATTCCCGCTTGCGCGGGAAAATGCGCATTTGACGGCCGCGCGCCAGTGCACGGGCACGTGCTGACAACGCACAGCATGGGAAATTCATAAGGAATTTCGGCTATTTGTTAGGTGGCACAACAGTGCCACTTAACTACGGCTTCGGGGGGGGTAGACGCCCGCCACGGACCACGGTCCATGGCGGGTGCCCCCTTTCCCCCCCCCTGCGACCTGAGAACCTTTAAGAGGCGGCCGTCTTTTTGGTACGACGCCCAGAAGGGACGCCGCCAGAACTCCTCTCACTGCTCAGAAGGAGTATTGAGTTACGCAGCCCAAAGTAGACCACGTATGGGAGCTGCGAGGCCCAGAAGGGACCCCGCCTAGTCAGATGTCAGCCGGCTGGGTCCAAGCGTCTACTACACGCCAGAGCGGGAGACTGTTGGAACCAGCCGTTGCCCAGGGTGCACCAATGTGGAGGTCATCTGACTCGCACCCCAATAATAAGTACCTAATCTAATGTAAACGATATTGTTTTTTTTTTTGAGAAAGTTTTGTTTATTTTCTCAGGCGGCACTTTCTGCGTCACCTGGCTTTTTTTGGGGGCGGTGAGAAACTTTGAAGGTTCCTCGAGCCGTGTGAAACGAAACACCGTCAGAGGGAATGGGGCATCACGCACTAGTGCGTGTCGCCGTTCCCTGCTAGGTTCTACGAGGGGTTCGGATCGGTACGGGAGCGGAACAACCCGAGGGTGGGGCAACTAAAGGCTACGGCCTCGGCTCGGGTTGACCGGGTCGTGGAAGTTGGATGACCATGATAGTTTATAAACGTTATTTTGTAACCCGCGTTGTCCATAACTTAATTATTTATAATCCACAATCGATACGCTTAATACGTCCTGCTTACAATTAGTTTACAATACTTATGCGTTCCGAGGTAGTTTTCGATATCTGTCGACAGAATGTTGAAACAGAATCGGCTCTTTTGTTCTCTCTTGTTTTGTTCTCTCTTGTTTTGTTCTCTTTTTGTTCTCTTTTTGTTCTCTCTCAAGCTCTTTTGTTTACACTTTTAAATTGAATCTTAAGAGATACTTATTGGACCCACAAAAGACTAACACCCAAGTTAACTCGGCACCTGGCTCGAAGACGTCGTCGCTTACACTCAGGTGCCGAGTTTTTTGACCGGGTAGTAGTTAGGCAAAGACTTAGACGATTTATAAGTTCAGTGCAAACGGGTGTAATAGTTATAATAAAATACATCGCACCGCTCGCCATTTCCTAGAGCTGCCATCTAGAGCCATGCCATCTAGCTTTCCTAGAGCTAGAATGAGCTGCCATCCGAGGTTTCCCAATTGAGCAACGACATGGACTCTTTCAAAAGGGATGTGAAAAGGTATTTCTCAGGTCAGCCACACAAAAGCAACACCTCTGATGCTGCTGGAATTCATGCTGAAGTCAAAAAAATAGATCAATGTTTAAAAGAACTGTTATGTGATTTCATTTAGTTGTTGAATGTTCTGGAATTATCTGTTGTGGCTGGCAACATCCCTATTGACAGAGAAGTTGGTGCACATAGTACACACAGTGGAACATAGAACCTCCTTTTTTGAAGTCGGCTAAAATCTAGACTTCCGCAGAATACATGGAAACTGCAAATATATGGAAATTCGTGTTTTTAGGGTTCCGTACCTAAAAAGGAAAAACGGAACCCTTATAGGATCACTTTGTTGCCCGTCTGTCTGTCTGTCAAGACCCTATATCTCGGGAACGCGTGGAGGTATCGAGTTGAAATTGAAACCATATACTAACGTCTGCGGTCCCTAAAAGCTGTAAAAAGATCAAACTTTTAAGTTAACGAAAAAAAAAAAGGTACGGCCGTATCTTATGTCGCAAAAAACGTATATTTCGACACTCTCAAGGGAATCAAAATTCATAGGGTACTTGCCGTTGACCTAGAACTATGAAGTTTGGCATGTAATATCGTCTTAAACTACAAGTATAGGGAAAAATCTGACAACTATACATATTTAATGAAATCACAAAAAAACAGGGTCTTTATGCAAGGAATAGGGGTCCATATTTTGAAATAAGTTAACCGTGTCATGGGGGGTATCGTATGAAAGGGCTTCATTTGCACAAGCTTAAACAGATTTTTAATTATTTTTATGATTTAACGACGAAGAATGAAAAAAGAAATACCTTTTCCCTCTTTTATATGTAAAGCTTTAGTGTTTGTAGTAGCTAACAGTTCGCACTGTTATGCGTACCTACTTAGTCTTTTTTTTAATTTTGTAATTAAACAATCCTAAATAGGTACCTACCTACTTAGGTGTATAATATAAGTAATTGTAAGTTTTGGAAACTGAATTTCGGGAAAAGTTCGAGACTATAATAATATGTACCCATAAACTTGTACGGAACCCTCGGTGGGCGAGTCCGACTCGCACTTGTTCGGTTTTTGATACATTTCTTATTCTAAGCTAAGTTTTTTGTATGTGTAGTGTTTCGTTTAGAATTAAACAAAAAAAAAACGATTCTTTTCTATTCTATTCTATACACTATCCATATTATACCTACTACTTGCGTTAGTTCCACGGCCGTTTCTACGCGTTTTAACGTCGCTACTAAATTGATTGCTGGCATTAAGTCCTTCCAATTACAGGCATTACTGAGTAGTGGGAAGTGGCAGATGCGCCTTCCATATTTAATTCCTATTCCTTTCAGCTATTACGTGAGGCGGTAGAATTTAAAAATGTATGTGTATGTGGGTGTGTCAATTTGAGTACGTTGACGCAGCTGGCGCTTTAGGGTCACAATCGTGAAAGTTAAGCAACTTTCACAATGGTGTGTCCATGAATGGGTGACCAAATTGAAATATTTCGAGCACCTCTGTGTTTAGGGTACCTACGTTAAATCGTAGATATTGTCGTCATTCGTCGTCGACCGGAGCAAAATCGTGATAGGTGTAAAGGTGTAAAACCTCGTCCGCAGCTTCTACTAGTGGCCGGCCACCAGTGGCTCAATGTGGCTCTTAATGTCGGTATCGCTACTTCCTGCTTTATCCATCATCCGCTTAAAAAATTCGCGTTTGCAATAAAAAAACAGCAAAAGGAGTTTGCTCATTGTTCGGTGCTCGTCTTCGAAAACCGATCTGATCCAATTTGGTTTTTTTTACTCCATTTTTTTTTTAACTTTCCTACACTCACCCATTATCTAGCCCATCTAGCCCAAGAGAAGCTTCGATAAGAAACTCGTTAAGTGGTTACTAGACAATGAATAAACATACTTAAAATACTTAAATACATAATTATTATACATAGAAAACACCCAGACCCGAGACAATTTAGAAAAACAATAATTTCTATTTGACCCGACCGGGAATCAAACCCGGGACCTCAGAGATGGCGACACCATGATAACCACTCGACTAAGGAGGTCGTCGTATGCTGGCAAGCACTTGGCCTTTAACTCACCTGGGGGTGACTGGTGCGAGTTTCGTTTATCCGTATTAATTTGATTAAGTATTCAATTAATAACAGAACACGTTCCAATAGCTTTTAGAATTTCTGTCTGTTTGTCTATTAAACCGCGCATCACGTGAAAATGGCTTAACGGATTTGGATGAAACTTTGCACATAGACATACCAGGACTTAGGATACTTTTTATCCCGGTAACAGGTTCCTGTGGGATAGTGTAGTCTTCGCGAACGAAGTCACGGGCGACTAGTCTAAAATATATTGAAACTAGCTGACAGGCGGACTTCGTACCGCTTTGACAGTTTCCATGACAACAAAACAAACAAATCATCCGTCCGCTTAAGAACACCCGTATCCTATGATGGACCCCTATAGCAGAGCGCCACCTACCGGGTCCAATTGTAAATCTAAACCATTCTCGAATCTAATTGAACACACACAGAAAGTTTCGTCCAAATCGGTCCAGCCGTTTAGAAGGAGTTCAGTGACATACACACGCACAGAAGATATATATATGTATAAAGATTACCTACTAGATAGACTAGATAGAGACACGTCACATCTTTAATAGGTACATAAAAATATAAAAATAAAATTATTTGCAGAACCAGCAAAATGTCAAAGTCCTAACTATAAGCTTTTAATAAATGACCACTACGAGTTTTATAATGGGTGTTTTCCCCACGGTAAGTCCCCTGCGTTTGGCCAAATGTTTTTTGTTGATTGAGGTCGCCATTCAAGGTCTCAACTTTTCTAAGTCTTATATTTTCGTCAACTCCGTTTTAGTTACGGATTTTCCCGTGACCCGGTCCTTACAGCATATTAATATATAAATATATGCAAACTTTTAATAATCTATGAGATTTTAATAGCTAGGCTAGGTGATGGAGTACTCGTGTTTAGATATCTGTGTTAACGTTTATACAATAAAGTTCAAATTTTTTATAAAAGTTAAATCTTAACAAATTTTAAATTACAATTGTATGAAATGCTTCAACCAATTCAACAAGTACGTATTTCTAATTTAAAAAAATCTTTATTCTTCATCATCATCATCATCATCATTTTATGTCCCCACTGCTGGGGCACGAGCCTTCCCTATGGATGGATAGGGAGAACGGGGCATAATCCACCACTCGGGCCCAGTGTGGATTGTTAGTTGTTAACGACTGCTAATGCAGCCGGGCTTTACGTGCCTTCCGAAGCACGGAGGAGCTCGAGATTATAAATTTTTGGTCACCCATCCGATGACCGAAGTTGCTTAACCTCAGCACTCTGGAGATCGGGCGCGTTAATGTCTATGCTCGTGACTGTACATCCGTGATTATGGCGCATGCTACTGTGTCCAAATATTGGCTACTCACACACAACAGAACATGGTATAAACAAACAATTGTAGTTTGAAACTGAATAAATGTTTTGATTTGATTTTAATTAATCACTATATCTTTAATTTATGAAGTCACAACTACAGTGCACTTAAATTTAAATATACTGTGGTTACATCAACCCACGGAACGGGCGGCGGGCGGTTTAGGAAATAATTATAATGTAAAATAATCGCGAGTAGATTCATATAAAGTTTATTATTTCAAGGTAATAGACGCCCAACTTGTATTGTAACTCAAACAGGACTCCATTATTTTTTTAGGAATTAAGTAAATAATTAAATTAACAAAAAAAGATTACTAACCATTATTTTAAGCTACTTACTAACTTTTAATATCTGAAATAAAGATTGTAATAATAATATTAACTGTTTTCCTCACTCTGCAGCCCTGACCACTGGTAGCTTGGGCCCTGCCCCGCTGCTGGTGGTACTCTAGAATTAGGTTTTTATAATGTTTTATTGTTTTTATATTAAAATATTGTAAAAATCTAGTTTTAAGAAAGAAAATAAATAAAGAGTATAATAATAATAACTCTGAAATACAAACTTGTGGATTCTGATACCGTACTACAAGTATGTACCCGACCCAGTTCTCGTAATGACCATGTAACGTTGTACTGGGGTCGATCTATCATCACCGACAGTACTATTGTAGCCAATAAGCCTGACATTGTGGTGATAGATCGATTAGCGCGCCGCACGAAGATTGTCGATATCACCATTCCCCATGACGAGAACCTCGTGAAAGCTGAGAAAGAGAAACAAATCAAATATCTCGACTTAGCGAGACAACACGAGGTTGTCAACATGTGGCATGTGGATTCGGCTGTCATCGTACCGATTGTTGTTACGGCCAACGGCCTGGTGGCCAAGAGCCTCGATCAACATCTAATGAGGCTCTCGTTAGGCGGCTGGATCAAGGCCCTGATTATGAAGGCAGTTCTCCTCGATACGGCACGCATTGTGAAGAGGTTCCTGTCTCTGGAGCCCTGACCACCGGTAGCTTGGACCCTGGTCCCGATGCCGGTGGACCCCTATTTTTTTATATTTTTAAATGTTTTATTTTTTTTATTTTGTTCAATATTTAAAAATGTATATTTATATGAGAAAAAATAAGTAAAGGTAAAAATAATAACAAAAAATATCATAAAAAAGCATTTCTGTGACGTTTCTGTGAAGTCTCAAGAATTATAGGCTGAAAATCTAAATGTTAATAAGTGAAGCGAAAACATCGTTCTTAGTATAATTTTTATTTACTATTACTATAATTAGTATAATTTTGTATAATGGGTTATATTACTCAATAAATAAATAAATTACATTGTCGACCATTAGTTCTCAAAATATAAAATGCACACATTTTACTGTGAATAAACATTTTGAATTTGGATTTGGATTTCGACCATTGGGCGACCACTAGTATAAATGAACGCCCAAGAATTTCTAGAACTAACAAATCAATTGTTTAAACGGAATCTTGTGTTTGTTCCAGTCGGAGGACCGATTTGCCGGCTACAAAGGAGTTCGAGATATAACAATCAAAAAGGTACATTTAAACATTTTAAACAGTTTCTTTGTCATGTTGGAAAGGAATCGAAAAAATTTTTTAAGTTGTTTTAAAATAACTATTTATCCAAATTCAGTTTGTGTTTCGTTGTAGGTTAAGTGCACCAGTGTGCGACACATTAAACACACAGTGTTGGACACAGTATTCGTTGCCAAAAAATAACATAACTTTTAATTTTTAATAGTGGTTTGTATCCAATTGTTACTGAAGACTTGAATCAGACGCTGACCCTTATTTTTAATGATTGAATGAAAAAAGGTCGATCACTGGTTCCTGTCAATTTCTGGTGCCACTGCCTTAAACAGTATTGTCCCAAACAACAATTTTTGATCCTAAAATGTATCGTTACAATGTTTATCACATTTATATGTTTATATGGGATTTTACGCAAATTTCGTTGCCAATAAATTACAATTTGAAAAAAGACAATTTTGCAAAATTCTACGAGCGGGAATCGAACCCGCACCCCATGACAGGCCGGGTCAGGTACACTACCAACTATGCTATCGTGGCTCGCCGAAATTATTATAGTTTTCAACACTTTGTCTTTTTTCAAAATGTATCGTTACGTTTAAATGTTTAAACATGCAATCTGGAATCACCAGGGTCCATCAGGGCTGGGCATCATGATTATCGAAGGTCGCCACACGGAGGCGGGCCGGGGCATCTTCGTGTCAGATCTCCAGGAAGGCAGCGCCGCGGAACAGGTACACTCACCGACAGAAGTCGATGAACATTAACTGTTTTACCACAAAACTAAATAAACTAAACAATATGGCTAAAGTTAAACAATGCTCAAAACAGATGGTGTCACTTTTTAGCTAATAAGGAGACACAATATTTTAAACACTTATTTGGCCATTGTTTAGCTTTAAACACTGTGTCTACTGTACTACACAAGGGTAGTACTTTATCTATATTTTATATTTGGTCTGGTGAGAAGGACTACAAAATGGTGGCGCGGGCGATGTTCTGCTATTTAGTGGACTGTATATTTTTTTATTGTTGGCGTTGTACTAGGCTAGGGGATGTTTCGAACGGCGAGGGTTGGCTACAGGTCAATGTATAAGCCGTTCGAGGATATGGAAATAGGACATACCTTTGATCAGCGAAAGGCTGACACCACGTGTGCGGCAGGCAGGCGAGCAGTCTGAACCGGCACGATGTTGGTCGCCGGTGGATGCATGTGCCTGTAGCACAGACCTGGACCACCAGCGCGTGGTCTCTCACAGTTTTAACACCCCTAACGCGGTGATAGCTGGATGATTAAATTTGGAGATCTCCTCTAATCGCGAATGACAGCGGCCGTCTTATCCAAACGTTGTCAGTGCACTAAGTTTGCGGTTGCAGCCGCAGCGCTAGTGGCGTGCAGCGCTCTATATTGCGGTATGTATGTTTAGGCGGGAGAGGTTTTTTTTTTTTTTGGAGAGAGATTGCTGATTGCCGCTGCGGCATTTTCAGCTTCACCGGGCTTTTTGGGGGCGGCGAGGAACGTAAAGGGTCCCTCAAGCCGTGTGAAACGAATCACCTTCAGAGGTTATCTAGAGGGAACGGCATCGCGCACAAGTGCGCGTCCCCGTGCCCTACTAGATTCTCCGAAGGGTTCGGATCGGATCGGGGAGCGGAGCAACCCGAGGGCGCCTCTAAAGGCACGGACCTCGGCTCGGGTTGACCGGGCCGTGGAGGAGGAGAGAACCGACCAGGTACATGTCTGTACCTGGTGTAGAGCGAGTGTGAACCGGTTCTTCGTACCCTTGTTCTACGAGTACGGTGTCTTGGGCCTAAACTGGTGTGCATGTTTAGTGTATTCTGTAAATGTGTGCTGTCATTTAGAGGATCGGGCGGGGACAGGCGGGAGAGGGGTCAAGGAAGCTAGTATGGCGCCAATCAGGGGCCCGACCGCCTAACCGATTGCTTTGGCTACGTGTATAGTTTATGACGTCATCGTGTCATCTAGCTAATAGGTATAGGCATATATCTATAGCCTATAGCTTTCGATATTGCTTTCATAGGCAGTACGAAATGACCAGGTGACGTCATAAACTATACACGTAGCCAAAGCGATCGGTTAGGCGGCCGGGGGGCAGAACTACTTTTATCAAATATGAAAATATTACGATAGCGGAATGCATGTGCGATTATTATTTACTACTATTGTTTTACGCGGCAACTTTAAAGTCACCAACTGGCGCTACCAATACTATTAATAAAGACGTAAAGTCTATGACTTTGTTTGTTAGTTTGGGTAATCTCTTGAACTAGTAGTCCAATTCTAAAAATTCTGTCACTACTACAATGCTACAGTCCTTGTGAGTAACACAGGCTATATTTTAATTTAATAAAATTGTTTCTTTTTAAAGTCTCAAAGACGCGGGCAAAATATAATTTTACGCAAATTTTGTTAATCGCAACAAGTGTTGGAAAAAATTTCACGAATGGGGTTTGAATCCGCACCCCATGACTTTGTCAAAATAAAGAAACGTTATTAATCGCCGAGTACTTGTAAACCTCCGATGGTGCAGTTATGACACGTTACTAGAATAAGTGTTTTTTATATATTTTAGCGTTTTATTAACGCTTAAATATACTTAAGTAAAATTTAAACACTGAAAAAAGACGACAACCCGCCTGAGGTTGTCGTCTTTTTTCAGTGTTTAAATTTTACTTACGTTACTAGAATGTCATACCAGTACGTCGAATTTGAATGAAACTTAACTGATTATAACAGAATTTATACGATTTAGGTACCACCTGTGTTTCCCTTCAGCATAGAACGATTATTTATTTTATTTATTTAAGAAAACATACAGTCAAACACAAAAATAAATTAACAAACTGTTCACAAACAGACCAGATAGTTTCATTAAATATGTACAATTAAGTATGATATTCCATGTTTGAGTTTGAGGAGCACGATGGCACAGTGGTTAACGCGCTCGGTCTGCGATTGCTGAAGTTTTCGCAAATGCCGGTCAACGGATGGGTGACCAAAAGTTTATCATATCGAGCTCCTCCGTGTTTCGGAAGTTAAGGCGTTGGTTGGTGGTTGGTGGCAATGGCCCCGGGGGGTGGCTTAGGCCCGTTCTATATACCCATAGGAAAGGCTCGTGCCCCAGCAGTGGGGACATAAAATGAACTGATGATAATGAGTTTGCACAATGGACCTTAACACTTTCATATATCTAAAAATGATAAACAAAGATATAAAAAACAATGAAAAAATAAAAAGAGTTTCTTTATATATTATTACCACACAATGCTCTTTCTATTAAAAAAGAGAAATGTCGACATCTTCATGTCGTAAATATCTACAAGTGAGTCTAATAAAACTGTCTAATAAAATTGGAAGAACAAGGAGAATAATAAAAAGTACTTTTAGAACGCGATAATGATATTCTATAATATCAATAATGGTATTCTTGGAACACGACGATACTCTAGGTATTTTAAAATTAATTACTTCTAGTAATGAAGCATAGTAAATTTTACCGTTGATTATTTTGTGAAGGAAAACCTCTGCCAAATAAACACGTCTATTCTCTACAGAGCATTGAGGTTTTTAGAAATTAGTTTTGATTCATTAAAGTTTGCTAGAATAAGGACATAGTAAGTAAAAGAGAGAGAGAGAGAGAGAGAGAAGGAAGAGAGAAGGAAGGGAGGGAGAAAAGAGCTGGACACTAGCTGAGGTTCTAACCGGTTCTTCTCAGTACAAGATAGAGTAGACTTACGAACTTACGAACCGATGGCATAGTGACATTTACAAGAGCTACTTGTAGCCTAAACTAAATAAATTATTATGAATTTGAATTTGAATTTGAAATGCTTATACACTTGCTTGCAGGCTGGTCTGCAAATTGGAGACATGATCCTCGCTGTGAACCGGGACTCGCTGCTCAGCTGCAGTTATGATGCGGTGAGTTTCCATCATTCTTGTGATGTCAACAGACCCAAGCGGACTAACAACAATCCCTACCATCAATCAAACCGAGCAACATACATACATGTCATACATACTCTCACGTCCTTCTCACAAAACCTCAACGCCACATTTAGCATAAGCACATATCCCATCGCGCACAAAGAAATTTGGTGACTCGTTTCTTTGTCTCACCTCCAAAAGATGGAATAGTCTACCAGCACATGTTTTCCCTCTTTCCTATGATATGGGTCCTTCAAACGAGGCGTGAAGAAGCACCTTGTGGGCCGGCAGAGTGAGGTTGACTGATGCTGCGTTGTTTTCACGCTGCACCAGTTGTCTTCGCGTCTGGACTCCATTTCCACATAACATCAGGTGGTGTGGAGTCATTTGCCGTGCTAAGTATAAAATAATAATAAAAAAAAATCAAAGTAGTCCCTTGTGGAATAGATAACATCAGTGATGGGTTGCAGCCGTTCGCCTGATGTGCGAGCGTCTTGGAACCCTTGTCCCTTGGCTCTTACGACATGCGTGGGAAGTTCAAGTCATGTAACCCCGGTACCTCGGTGTTTGACATCGGTGGTGTAAACACTATCATCTGTAGTTTAGAGTCACGATATCTTACCAGAGCTTAGATTCATCAATATTTTCGTCGTCTGAAATATCTTGTGCTATAAAGACTGCAAGCTGCAAGCTTAAATATACAGACTTAAAACTAATAGTACGGTCAGCATTGTCACGAAATTTTACCATGTACTTTACTAAAATTCAAACGCCTTTTGGATCATCAATTACTTCGACAAAACACTATTTATTTATTTAGTGTACACACTTATTCAGCAATTTTTGTAACTGACTGTACCTTATGCTCCCTTTGCAGGCGGCAGCTAAGTTGAAGCAGACGGAGGGTGTGGTGGTACTGACCGTGTGCAGTCCCAACATGAAGGACAAGGAGGACGGCACTCCAGGTACGACTGTGAACCTTATGATTGTTTGAATAAAGGCTATTTTTTAATGAAACTAATGAAAGTGCTTGCACTTTAGGTAGGTACGATTCTGGACCTTATAGCTATTTTGAAGAAAGACTAATTTTGAAAAAGCTTTTAAGTATTCTAAAGTAATTATACAAAAACGAAAGTGGCACTATATGTACGATTGTCGAGCATATGTCAATTTTATGAAATCCCAATTAAGCATTAACTTATTTTACATCTCTCATATTCGGTAAGTAGGTCCTTATTACCCCCAAATGGGGCTTGTAGGTAACCAATTAGCGCTCTAGGGTAATAATGTAGCTAGAAAAGCCCTAGGGCGGTAAGTAATTAAAAAAAACCCTTCACTCTTTCAAAAAGTTCGCGTACATCTAACCATCATACTGGCAATAGACATCATGCATTCAGCCCAATGACAAAAGAGGTCGCTTCGCTATTCAGCCTTGTCTTCGTATGAGTATAATAGTCATCAATTTTAAATATCGAACGACGAAGCTCAATTTCGTTCTTGAAAAAAAAAATTAAAAAAAAAGATGGAAAAAGGCGGGAATAGAAAACTTTTACTTTAAATATTGTTTGTTGTTGGGATTTTTTTATAATTAATTATATATGCTAATTAGGAAAAAAACATGAGTTCTGCAAGTGATGAAGATATAAGCTGCACTCCCGATTCAATGAAAATGGAAGCTGAAGCAGCAATTAACAATATTTTGCCTGAAAGTTCAAAAGAGAGATATTTGAAAACTTACGACGAGTTCATGAAGTGGCGAAAAGAAAAACGAGTAAAGTCTTTATCTGAGACTGTATTCTTAACATACTTTAGTGAGCTATCAAAAAAGCTGCAGCCATCTAGTTTGTGGTGCATTTATTCAATGTTAAAAGCAACTATGAGTACTAAACACGACATCAATATCAAGAACTTTTCAAAATTATCATCTTTTCTAAAAAGACAATCAGCTGGGCACAAAAGCAAAAAGTCAAAGGTTTTTACAGCGCAAGACGTGAAAACATTCATAAATGAAGCCCCTGATGACATATATTTAGCTGTTAAGGTACGTAAAATAACAAATCATATAATGGTAATACTTCATCATTTATCTTTTAAATTCTTACAATCCTATAAAACATACTTATTTTTATATTTCGCTTGTTTTAGGTGGTTCTTATCTTCGGTATAACTGGCGCATGCCGAGGTATTGAATTGACAAATATAACAATAGAGAACATAGAACAACAGGGTCAGTTGTTAGTGATTAAACTACCGAACACAAAAACTAAAATTGACCGAACATTTGTAGTTCCTCAAGAATTCTCTGAATTCGTACAAAAATACAGAAATCTTCGTCCTGAAAATGTAAACACCAACAGATTTTTTTTGAAGTACCACCAAGGCAAATGCTACAAACAAGTTATTGGAAAAAATACCATCAGAAGTATGCCGAAGCAAATCGCAAGTTATTTAAAGTTAGCAAACCCGGAATTGTTCACAGGTCATTGCTTCCGGAGAACATCGGCTACACTTTTAGCCGATGCTGGGGCTAACTTAACCACTATAAAAAGGCACGGTGGGTGGAAATCCAGCAAGGTGGCTGAAGGTTACATTGAAGATTCCATACAAAATAAAAGTAAAATTACCAACCAAATAACGGAAATTATTCAGCTTTCATAAAATGAAACATCTTGCTCAAGAGATGATCCGCAACCATCAACTTCTGCTGAAGAAAGCTTCATCCCGTCAGATTTTGTCCATGACCAACAAATATCACAATCTCAAACTATTAACATACCCAAAAAACACCTGTCTCTAAAATTTGAAAATTGTTCTCATTTCACTATAAATTTTAACTAATAAAATGTTTTATTCTTGTAAAGCCGGTTTTTTTCTACTTACCTCACAATCGAGATGTAAAGCAGAGTAGTTAGCTCGGGTGTAAGCATCAATTGCACCCTCGAACTATAGGCGCCCTCGCTGCGCTCGTGCGCCTAAATATCTCGGGCTGAAATTGATGCCTTACAGCCCTTGGCTACTAATCTACTATTTCACACAACCTGCTCGACAATGCCTCATTATATATCATGCAAACCTTACTCAAAGTAAATCATTATAGCCCTTGTCTTTTGCCGGGGTGTAATGTTGTACTGAATTTCATTATAACCCGCCGGGCAGTAATGTGATTCTCACTTCTCTTAGTTCTTATTGTTATGCCTTTAAAGTCTAATTTCGTCAAAATCGAACTTATTCGAAAATCGAGCTGGCCACGCCACGGCAAGCCGAACGAAAAAAAATCAATACTTAAAACAAAAGCCGCGAGTATTTCAATACGGTGCAATCAGTATCAGACAAAACTGCAAAAGAAGATAGAATAAAACATTAAGAAAATGTCGAGTGACGAAAGTGATTTTCTAGTAGCCTTGGTTTTTATTGTCTCGCAAAAGGTGAGAAAAGTAGAGTATACTCCTCAGGGATAAAACTGATTTTGCCTTGGGCGCGCTTAAATCCTTCACTGCTCTCAGGACTCCATTTTAATTCCCTCGCTTCGCTCGGGAATCAACTCAAAAACCCCTCGCTACGCTCGGGAGTTAAATCTGGAGTCCTTCGTTACGCTCAGGATTCAATACCGCGCCCGTGACATAATACAGTGCTTTATCCCCTTGGTGTACAATCTACTATTAAAGTGCTTATGTAAGGACGAAGGTGGCACTCTAGGAACGAGTCCAAAACTTATGTCAATTTCAATAAAGGCGAATTTTGTATGAGTTTACATTTTAAAGTTGTCGCACGTACAAGTGTGGCATTCTAGGTACAATTTTGTGCCCTTTGGCTATTTCAAATAATTGTGAAATTTGAACAAGCTTAAAAATGTTAGTGCTCACAGGTGGCTATTGATTTTGCCATTTTGCCTGTTAAGCAATCTTTGCAATGCTAATTTACCGAATGGGTGGCCATTGACCAAATTAATTATATCTCCAGGCTTGAAAGCTTGAGGGAGCTTTGAGAGGTACTTTTAGCTGTTGGTAACATTTGTAATCGTAAGATGACACAATTTTGACCCAATCTTTCTATGTGCATGTATGAAAGCCTAAGCCTATAGACTGATGTTAATAGCTCTTTATTATTCTATCTACAGCCGGTGGCAGTGCGACGTCCCGACCCGCGAGCAGGAACCAAACCCCCGACCCGGGGCTCGCGTCACGACCGCACACGCCACGTCCGGCGCCGTCACCCGTCAAAGGTAAGGTTTGACGTTGAAAACGTCACTTTAAAACACCCAACAACGGAAATGCTCACTGGTAATAAATAGGACATAAAATAAATAAATAAATAATACGAGACAACATCACATACATTGTTCTGATCCAAGCTAAGTAGCTAAAGCACTCGTTTCATGAAAATCAGAAACAACGACGGTACCACAACCACCCAGACGCGACACAATATCGAAAAGTTCGTTTTCGACATTGACCCGACCGGGAATCGAACCCGGGACCTAAGAGTTACCGCCGCCCAAAGTCCGGCGTGCAAGCCACTCGGCTACGGAGGTCGTCGCAATAAACGATAAGGCTGAAGGTTTAAGCGCACTACACCCGCAATCCTCCACCACTGAGGATCTGATTAAATTATCTGTAATTGTTAGAATTATATTGTTTTCTAAAGTTTACGCGAACACTACACATTGAAATGAAACAACTTTTACGGATCTACTCGCGTTTATTTTACACATTAGTTTTAATTAATGTTTATCCTGACGTTTCGAACCCTTTGCCGGGTCCGTGGTCACAGGGAGACTGAGGTGTTGGTCGTCTCATAATTAGTTAGTAGCTTGTATACCCTCATTTAAATTTAATCAGGTGCATTCCGTTTTACGCAGAAAGAGCTTACAGTATCTTTTGGTCTGGCATTATGGTGTTGGGGCTGGGATTTAATATTCTGTATGATGGGATCCCAGCCTGGTGGTAGATTCCAACCATCTTCTCTATTAAAATTAGGATGTTTTTTAATTTCAATAGCCTCGCGTATCATCCTAGGGATGAATCGTTGTTCTCTGGTGAGTATTTGTGGTTTATCAAATCTGATGTAATGGTTGGGCCCCTCAAGTGAATGTTCGCATACCGCAGACTTATTTTCGCGCCTATGCTTGACGTCGGCTATATGTTCTTTAACCCGGGTTCCTACACTTCTCTTTGTTTGCCCGATGTAAGAGATATTATTATTATTTAGGATAAACATTAATTAAAACTAATGTGTAAAATAAACGCGAGTAGATCCGTAAAAGTTGTTTCATTTCAATGTTAGAATTATGTTACTTATCTGTGTCTTAATTTAATTTAACAAATATTTAAATAAAATATAATAATAAAAACTAAATAAGATGTTGGTAGTTGCTAGTCAGACTAAGTTAGATCAAGCCCTGCCAATAACAGAAGACAATGAAAAACAAAAAATCAAGTACAAATAATAGTGTCTGGTGTGAGTGCGCAGTGATTCTGGCGTCAGCACTTGCACTGCTATTACTACATACCTACTTTAAATATGTATTAGACAAAGCTCTTTCAATTCATGGCAGATTCTTTGACGCCGTTGCATTGCCAACAGTAAAATAATATCCTCAAGTTAGTTAACCAGATGAACCATTGAACTAGAGGATGTTGGTCGTCACTAAACCCTTCCACAAGTGCTGAGTTGACCAAACCCTTCGTCCCCCAGTGGAGCCGCCGCCGGACCCCGCCACGGCCGCCATCGTGCCCAACCAGGAGATGGTGATCGAGATCAACTCCGCCAACGACGTGCTCGGGGTTGTACTGCTGGGGGGCAGCGACACACTCATCAACGTAAGTGGACTAAGGGGCCTTTGAGAAACGCGATTACTCTTTGCTCTGTATTTAAATTAATTTATTCAGTTTAGGCTAAAAAAACCAGCTCTTACGAACTATGTCATCAGTTTGGAAGTCTGCACAGGACGGACTATCATGTTTATTAGTCGATTTTGTTTGTTTTCAATAATGAAAAATAATTTTAAAATAGCAATGACGTTGGTGCGTGTGTGCATAACTGTCAGCGCAACGACGCGATCCGTAAAACCTTGGTACTGAGTAGAACCGGCAACAAACTTAGTAAGGGCATTTAGTTTCTTCCTTTTTTACACTGTCAAAATATTGAATCCTTTAAAGAACGAAGGAGGAAAGAAAAGGTAGATTATAGTTCGGATCCAACAGCTTAACTGTAAAGCTGTAGGTCACAGAGTTAAATTCCCTAATCATTGCATTGGGCCTGGGTGGCAGGTTCAACCTCATGTTATTTTCACTTCGAACGAACGACTGGTGATTAACTAGACGAACTAAAAAGTATATTCGGAATGTTAGACTGCTTTATGTTTATTTAGACATCCAAAGATAATAAAGATTTTTATTTAGCATGAATAGGTTTAAATTTGTTCTCTTTCTTTTCCTGGCAACTCAGGGTGCATCAGCAATCATTCTGGACATCTACAAGAGCGGCGCGGTGGGCAAAGATGGCCGCTTGCAGGTCGGCGACCAAGTGCGCGAGTGCAACGGCATCGCCATCACTAAGGAGATGGCGCACGAGCGGCTATGCATGTCCATCAAGACGAGGGCGCCTAAGGTGAGATTCATATTTAATTTTGTTTGGGACCAAAGGAGACAGAGCGGGCTACTAGCCGAATCCAAGACATGAACTCCCGCCTTCACTTTAGACGTGACTGAGTGTGCAAGCGCAACAGCAAGAGAGAGAAGCAAAAGAGCATAGATGGAGCTCGAATGACTCTGCATGTCCATCTATACGTGGGCGCCTAAGGTGATATACTCTTAAGTATCTACCCAAATACGAGTCGGCACAGGATATAAGTCCATGAGAAATTTTGTATTTCGTCCATAAAGACGAAGGCGCCTAGGGTTTGAGATGACTCCTAAGTGTCTCTACAAATAGGACCTGCTGCGCGAGCGCAGTGGCGTCGCTACACGAAGGAGATGGCGCACGAAAGACTCTGCGTGTCCGTCGAGCCGCAGCGCCTAAGGTGAGATATATTATTATGACTCATAAATAGGACCAGGAGATTGCGCACGAGAACTTCTGTATGTCAATCGAGACAAAGTGAGAGATGGTTTGCATTCAATCTATTTTGGACTAAATGGAGACTTGGTCAAACTAGCCGAATGCCATCCTAGAAATGGACATAAAAAAAGCTGACAATGCCTTATATAAAACGTTTGCGTTCCAGCTCCGAATGACGGTGTTCCGGCCCGTGCCGCTGCAGTACGCAGAGGCGGAGGCGGAGCTGGCGCGCAAGGCGGGCCGCGCGCTCGGCCTCACCGCGCTGCAGCGCGCCGCGCCCGCCGCGCCGCACGCCTACCTCGGCGACCCGGTACACCTACCACCGCACTACTACTCAATAAGTAGACGTGTCGGACTTCTTGGCGGGGCAGTGAGGAGTCATGTCTGCGGTTTTGTTTTATTTTCTAAAATTTGTGTTGTGTCGAATATTAATGTGAAATAATGGTGGATTATTAACCGTTAAGTGTCCGTGAGTGTGCATGAGTGCTGGCAAATGAAACAAAACAGTGCAACGTCACTTTTCAAATTCTCTCAAGAAGTCCGCGTGAGGACTTAGTAAAGCCCCACATCTTTACTGAGATACTCGAGGGGTTGGGGCGTATATCATTTCTACTTCCCATTTCTATTATCATTCATCATCGTCATACATTATGTATTACTTGTAAGAAAAATTACTTTGACACTGGCTAAATGTGCTAATCGCACGAAGCCATCAACTAAAAGAAAAGAAAAAGTAAATGTGTCAAAGAGTGGAAGAGTAAATGAGTGAAAGAATGCATAAAAAATGAACGAATAAACGAGTGAATGAACCAATTACTGATTAATTGAACGAATATAATTAATTGATAAATTTGTTTATGACGGAGAACGTAATGGCATTAACAATACTGTGTCTTCATTCACTGCTCGTCTTCCAGATCCCCGGCTCCCCCGTAGACTTGGACGGGCGTCTCCAGAAAGGCGACTTCATCGTATCAGTGGACGGCAAGGACCTGTCGGCAGCCGACTACATGACCATCGCCACCGCGCTCAAGCTCACCGGCAACAAGGTCAACATCAAGGTCAAACGGTTCAAGGTCGTCAGGTAGACGGCGAGGTCGATCAGACTCAACTGGTGGCTGATGCGTATTTATTTAGCTGATAATGGGTTCTTTCAGTTAATCGGGATCTGGTGTAGGATAATAAGGATTTAATTAATGGGATGTTGTTAATAGAAAGAATTGCAATGACTGTCCTAATGCTTGGCAGCATGCTTCCATTACAATTTTTTATGTACGATGGCTATTCCTTTCTTTTTAAAGAGCTGTTGACTGCTGGTGGCCTTTATAGCTTGCAGACAGATTTTTTAGAACGACGACTCAATAGGTTCCACAAGCCGTTGTGTTTGAACATGTTCGAGTTCAAGCTGTAAAACAAAATGAGAATGATAACCAAATGTTGCCTGTTATTTAGCTAATTGTTTAATTCATATCTATTTAAATGAACTCAAGTGTAGTTCTAGGGAAAAGATGTTGCATTTGAATGGATTATAAACATTATAGGAACAATTATAAATTTATTTATAACGTGCGACTTAGTTATGTGTTAAGTACCTACAGAATACAAAAAAAGTAGCTTCGAATTAATTGTTAGTTAGTACTTGTTAGATAGCTACTGTCGTTTAAGTTATTAGTGATAATTTTAATCATTTTAATTTATGAAAAAAAAATGATTATTTGTAGAAAAAACATTTTTGTAATTATAAGATTTTTTTTTTGTTATTCTCATAATTAAAATTCCCATAAAACATGGATATTCCCTTTTTCTCGTCTTATTATCAACTGTAATTAAATATACATTAAATATTAAAAAAAAATCTTTATCAGTGATAATATACTATAAGTAGACACTATTTTCTTGAATTATTAAAGAAATACGAAATAAGATACTATATAGAAAAGATATAGGTCTGTAAGGATTTCTGATAATTAAATATGAATTAGGTGGAATCCCAACGCATTTAGTGGGGATTACATTTGAGACTTGTAAATCAGATTTTTACAATAAATCTATAAAAAAAATAATTATTAAATTATTGTATATTACAATTTCATGGAATATTATTATGTTTCCTGTTATCATGATCATAATAATTGACTGTGTCTTAATTTTATATTTAACTTAATTGATGGGTATATTTTTTCCCAAATATCGAAACTAAAAAAGCTAAAGAATAAAAAATATTATGATACAATTTAAATATGATGGGCCAAAATATAATTAAAAGTTATTAATTATCGATCTGGTCATTTTCTGGTTGGCAAAAGTTGGTTATGTGAACAGACAATAAATGTTCCATTCTTCTGAATCAGTACTTTAATTTGAAATATTTATCATAAATTAATTTAAGAATGCTTTTAATTTTAATAGCCATAACTCGTGCTCGTCATATTTTATTTTGTTAGTAAATTTTGTCATTATAGTCTTTTTTGTAACTTCTAACCAGTAAGTTATATTAATTGTAGTTTGTTTGAAGGTAAATTTTTCAAACCTCATGTAAAAAATCTTGGTCATCTGTTTAAGTTATTAACTTTAGAATGGATTATATTATACATATAACACTTAGATGTAATACGATATCAAAATAGTCATATAAATCAAAAACAAACAAGTATATTATATCTGTAGAATGAAATGTCGATTTTTAGGGCTTTTATTGTATGATATTTTAATTTGATCGGGTAGTCAGGTAATAGTTTTTCGTGAGAATTGAAAAATCAACTCTAAGCAATGGAATTACAATACACATTAGTAAACGTTAAACATATTCTATTTATTTAACTTTATAATTTTAAATTCAGCCAAAGTATACTAAACTTAAATGACCTTGTAACTCGTAACAATCCGTTGTAGTCTTTTATTTGTCATAAGGTTCAGTATTGCTTAAACTATTATTATTATTTAGATCTGATCTGTTGAATAAAAATTAATTTAAACGCCAGGCCGAAATGACCCTTTGGTTGTAGCCCGTAAGGTTGTTTCAGTATTTTAGTGGATGTAACACATTTTTTGATTTGTTTTTTTTAACTAGTAGACAATGACGTCATGCTTTAAGTTCAATTATCGTGAGGACACCAGTGTTCGACAAAAGAAACCAGTTGTAGGCACCACAAACAAGTGTTACACCAGTTTCCGTCACCAAAAAATATATAGATAGATAGATAAAAGTTAATTTGGTACTTCATATTATAAGATTATAACACACACACCATCTTAAAAATATAAGCAAAAACAGTAGGTAGGTATTTATAAACAAAAACAAAATCAACTCAATCAATAAAGTTCAAGTGGGTTCGAGAATGGTTTAGATTTACAATTGGACCCGGTAGGTGGCGCTGCAATGTGGGTCCATCATGGGATACGGGCGTTCAATTTATGCTAAAGTCCAAAATCTTGTTGCTAAATCCAATTTTTAATAATTATAGGATAAGTGTCGATGTCTGGTTCCTGTCGAACATTGGTACTTTATCTACTTAGTCAACACACCAGTGACTGTATAGTAAATTAAAATCCACATTTCGTAGAAGGTAAACTATTGTAATGTCGTGCCGTATATTAATTTATTAAGAGAATTCTCTAGTCGTACTGTGTGTGGTCGTTTTTCTATAAAATTGCCTTTTTAAAATAATGAAATATAAAATTAGGCTTCATACTCCAATTATATCGACACCACTATTAGATTGCTAGAGGGAATGAACAAAATTAGATATTATTATAACAGTTTGACTAATGTACATAAATCGTAAAATAAATTAATCGGTTGCTATAATAAGTCTTGAATTTATAACACTAGAAAAAAATCGAAATAATTAAAAAAAAAAAATTAACGGAAACAATAATGATGCGGTTTCCAATCCCGCTCGTGGAAAATTATTTCAACACTTGCAAAGCGTTAAAACGGAAAAAAGAAAATTGTATTTACAACAATGGCACAATGTCATCGGGTAATCCACTCAGTTTTTTGCAATAGGTACCTATTTGAGCGCCGGCGCCGCCGCTGCCGCGCCGCCCGTTGCGGTTACCGGTGACCGACAAACAATAAACTTTTAATTGTCTATGGTGTTGAAGCAGCCAAGCAGTCTTGTTTAGTAAACTTTTTATTATTTAATATTTATTTTTTAAACTGTTCGAACCATTTTTATTAAGGTAAAAATGCGCATGATGCATAACGCAGGTAGTTATGCTGAACTGTGCTCTAAGGAGGGCATATCTCCTTCAACGTTAAAGGTAACAATCATATAAATAATTGATATCAGATAAAAATAACCCACTGCTGGGCTTAAGCCTTCCCACACAGATAGTAGATAGCAATGATTGAGACTTATTATAGTGGACCGATATTCACTTAGTAGTTATTATATTTAAAATAGAGAAGCCTATATGTCGACAATTATAAGATATATTGAGAAAAATCGATGCAAAATGCCAATTTCTATAAACGATTGCATTTAAAACATTTTCATCTCGTGTGTAATAATGCGTAGCATAATTCTAAATCATGGTAAAGTGTAAAAAGTGTATTTTTCCTGTAAAATAACCGTAGATGATAACTTCGTTATAATTACTATCGATACATAAAGAAGAAATCCAGAAAAACGTTTTACAGCCGGTTGAACTGATCGGGTATACATTTTAAGTTTAACTTTTAATTATAACATATAAAACATAAATCGTAAATCCGAATTTGCTCCAGTTCACTTCTCTTACCACTATTTAACCAAGAGTAAAATGTTTGATGGTGTAACCGGCCATTAGGTTAACCTATGGCCTGAAAATGGAAAACCGTTTGGGAAAAAATATTATTATTAACTTATTTTACAGTTTGTAATATGATTTGTAAAAATATACTTTTATTAGGGGCATTTACTTAAAATTCTTTTGCAGGCAATAAGTAAATTAGGATCAAATAAGTGTAACTTGCACTTCAAAAATTAATTTCACGATTAGCACTAACCATTTCATTTATTTAATTATTGTTGTGTATTTCAACTTGAAAAGAATTGCAATTAAATTTTGATGTTTTTATTTATGTTTAATTTTTTAGTGAGTTTGGGCCAGTTTTTAGTGAGTTTTGGTGTGACCCGGCTTTCTGTAGACTCAAGTCAACATATCCAAGTATTAAAGCTAAAAGTAAAAATAAACAATCAAAATATAAACTAAAACATAGTACACTAAAAAATACTGACTGTTTCGAAACTTATTTGGAAGATCAATCTTGTAAGTTGAGAAAGATCGCCAATTCGAGTTCTAGCAAAAGGAGTCTCATTTGTCAATGTTGTTTTTGATTTCAATATAGTAAAAGTAAATCCCAAAATAACATTTTAAAATCCATCTCATGAAGATTATATTAGAGAAGATAAAATTACATAAATTTCAATTGATTTATATGATGAAATTCTATTATATTCTATTTATTTCCCGCACCTGCATTTGATGATAGTTGCTAAAACACAATCGTGCCACGACTTTTAATATGATGAGGGAAAGAAATATGTATTACTTATGTCAAACATAGCAAAAAAAATATGTATAAATGTAGTGAATGGTCAAAAACATATTCCGTACTAAATGTAAAAATGTTTCAATAAATTAACATTTTTACCAGAAATAATGCGTTAAACCTACCTATTTCAATGTAATTGTAGACCTTTGTGATTTATAATTAGCTAATTTATAATTACTTACACTGTATTTCCTAAGAGTGATTGTAAATCCTTGTTAATATTAATCCTAGATGTAATTTCTAAAAAAAAAATATTAGAAAATTATATTATTATAGAGAAACATAGATTATAATGAAAAATGCATTAGAAATAAATTATTTCCTTTCATTTTAGTTATTAAAATTTATTCCATGCAAATTGGTACCAAAATTTCTTATAGATAAATCTTAAAGATGAATTGTATGAAACACTTATTATATATAAAATATGAGTTGTATGAGATAGTGATTCAGTAATAAACTGTGCGCTTTTTTAACTAACCTGTTTTTAATTTATAACCTAATGTCCAGTTTCCCGTATACATTTTAGAAGACGAAATTCGTTCAGTGTTTTGAATGAAAACTTGAGCATTGAGGAATAACTGTGAATAAGTGATTTTTTCTATAAACTTTATGTAAAAAACGAATATACATATATAAAACAATTGTAAATAATGCTAAAGTCCGGTCACCGGTCAAAGAGAATTGGTTTGATTTTGACGCCCTACCTTTAATAAAACAACCTAACAAACAAGGTAGTACCTGCCTCCTATGTAGTTATGCTACTCTGGTACTTCAAACGAGTTGTTCGGTTTAGGACAGATTCTGTTTAAAACAGATTTGGCTTAAGACGTAAATACGATATTATTGGAAAAGTTTGCATACGAGTTAGTAGAGACATACGAGTAAGAGAGAGAGAGAGGAAGAGAGAACTTTTATTATGACCTCTTGCTTTGTTATGATGTCCTGGTACTTCGATCTGTTTTTTAGAATGACTATTAGTTACACAATACATACAATTTAACAGAATGGACGAAAATAGTCTTATTTGTATTTGTGATACTGCTCAATATAAATTATTGGATTCGAAAAAATAATAGAGGTTATTCCATATACCTAATTTATTATGTTTTGTTTTCTGTTACCCATTGTAAATTTATTTTTTGATCTCTAGCAAGCCAGTATAGATTAGTTTTAATTTTGTACTTTTTAATTATCTTATAACTTCAGTAATTTTAAGATTTAAAAAAAATATCCAATTATTTTTACCTGCGTTGTCCTCTTATAATAAGTTATTATTCTGAGGTCCTGGTACTCAGTTTTTAAAAAAACTTGATATCACACGACCAAACTGTTTCACCCACCGCACACTGTGCGACCGACCGCACATGACAAAGGTTATCGGTTATTCTAACGAACTCACTTGCTTATGTTGCCCTAGTACTTTTAGACAGATTTTGACGGGAAAATATTCACCGGTGGTGCCACAATGCGCGCTTTCATGATTTATACTGAAGCAATAAAATAATAAATTGTATAAAGGGACCCTTAAACAATTATTTTATTAAGTTAAAGGGTAGTAGTTTATCAGGTGTTGCTATTTTTATCTATTCCAAAACCTATACTGACGGCAGCGTTAGATTTTGTAGGTGAGAGGGACTTTCTCGTATTGAAAGTCACCAAGCCACACATAAAATGACTAATAACATGTTTTAACTATTTTTAAAGAGTAAGAACCAAGGCTTGATACCGTTACCAAATTCACACTATAAGTGTCGGTAAGTAACGTTAGGTCTATTAAGTTTAATAGTAGCTGTAATGCAGGTCTGTAACGTTATCTAGTAAAGTATAGCTACTTTTTCGATATGTAATGCGTTTTAGCCAATCCGTGCAGTAGTTAATTAACCTGTAAAAATGCCACCCACACTTAACGATATTATTTGTTTTAACAGTATATTCGTTTGACAGAGATTTCGTTACCTAATTTTTTATGTTTGTCTGTCATAATAAATATAATAACAAAAAAAACGAGCCTTACGGTAGTCGCATGTGTAACATTTGACATCTCACCTTTTGAAATCAATATTACAATAGAAAATAGAATATATAGAATATTATATTTACAAATCATAAAGAGAATGCAGTAAATACTCATTATAAGACATGTCACACTGTTACTATCACATTTCTACGAAATCACTCCCACAAATATTACGACCTTTTTTTTTGAGAGAGATTGCTGATTGCCTCCGACGGCATTTTCAGCTTCAACGGCATCGCGCACTAGTGCGCGTTCCAGTGCCCTACTAGATTCTCCGAAGGGTTCGGATCGGATCGGGGAGCGGACATTGGGCTTAAAGTGAAGCTTCCCCGACTAACACGTAACAGTTGCAGGATTACACTGTCACGACCCTACTTCCGTCCCTTTTCTACGAAATCACTCCCACTAATTGTATATAGAGAAGGCGAGCGGAAAGATGAGAAGAAAAATGAGATAAAATTAGTGGTATTATACACGTATAAGTATTACTATTTACTATTTTCATCAAGATCCATCGTCGTTTTAAAAATTCTGATGTAAATATTACTGGGCTACATTACTTACTTTTTATATTACCGTTTCAGCACAAAATGGTGACCAAAATGAAAATGCGCAAATAATATTTGTTTGTTCGTTTATTTTTGCATACTATGTGATTAATAATTTTAATTCTTAATGATTAGGTGCTTATTCACAAGCACAATACATTATACTTCATTTAAAAGGCACTTTTGTCTATTACCTATCTATTTATAAAGGAGGATACTCTCATTGGTAGATAAAATTTTGTATTTTTACATTAAGTATCAAAAATATAGAATGATAGTGATTATATAACAATATATCTTTTGGCAGATCTTTTAATAATAATATGATAATTATAACTATTTTTATTTTATTACTAGAAATGGAATTTTGGTAATTTTAAAATATAATTTACAAAATACACCGAAAGTTGAAAATCTCATGTTAGATGAAGTGATGTTAAATGACTAGAATATTAACAACATTATTATGGTAATACTAATATTTTACGATTGTTGTGTTTTACTATTAACAATGTCATAAGTACATTTATTATTTTATTCTACAACTAAATTAATAAAATTACATTTGTCTAGGTACAATGTTTTGAGCAATAAATACTGATGATTATAAAGATAAATTAAAACAATTATTTAACTAAATCTATATCTTACTATTATTAGAACTGTTTTTACAAGTTTGTTCGTCATAATTAAAATAAGTATTAAATTATTTTAGTAACAAAACACTATCAACAGAAAAATTATTAATTAATTACTTAATGTTAAAAACTATAGTTATAGCATATATGCTATAACTATAGTTTTTATAGGTTTTAAGCAGTAACAAACGAATTACATAATACTAACAATTCAAGAGATCACAGCTAAGGTATTGTGAAGACAATAATAGTACTTTTAGTCATTATATCTATAATTTTTGAAGTCAGTATAACAATAAGTACCTTTATAACTAAATTTTTTATTTTTCTTCTAAATCCGTATTTTTGAAAAAAAAATCTATTTATAATAATATTGTTACCGTGAGGACATTCAACAATAACAACTATTAATTCACTATTATCGTTGTCACTCGGTTCTTTTGGTATTATCGAATGTCTTAATAATAGTATGTTAATTTAAACTACAAATCTCAATCAATACCTCACAATTTCTCTTCGGAACTCTTCCGTATTACCAAAGGTTTCAATCTCCCCCTCAATTTCACCAATCTCTTACTGACTTTACCGTTAGCTGTAGGATTCCTCAAATCAGGCATAGATTTACTTTCATGTACCGGTATGTTCTCAGTAGACTTCGAAACTGTGCCATAATACCTTGGCATACTAAAATCGTTTTCTTGAAACATCATTTCTGTCTTCTGCTTGATACTTTGTAGAGTCGTTTCCCCTTTGTATTCTGACACAGATGGACTCTCAGCAAAGAACCTCGGCAGGTTAGTGCTTTTAATTATTGGAGTATCTGGCAGACTACTTAATCTAACTTCGCTATCAGCAGCCGATAATACACCTACCATAGACTTTGATTTGATCAGAGGAGGTTTTTCGGGAACTAAATGTGCAGGAATATTTAAGAAAGAAGCGCTTCTATGGGGAACTCTTGATAACAGTTTATTGATTTTGGTTGGATCTATATTTTTGAGACTTTCCACTCTATTTAACATGGGTTTAGATAACCTACTGCCACTGTCGACTCTTTCTAGAGTTTTTGCACTGTTGCTTCTAAGAATACTCTTGACGCTTTCTACTCTGGGCAAACTGAGAGTCGACGGCAAAGCCATAACAGAAATTGGATCGTACTTGTAAATAGGACTATGGGTGGTGATTTTATCTTCCTCCTTCATTGTAACAGTGGTAGGTTTGATGACGTCTTGCTTCTTAATTGTAACTATGTTCATGATAAGTCCCTCTACGGTGTCTTGGCTCTTCCTGTCAGCTTCTTCTTCCTCCTCAATCTTGAACATGTCGTAGTTAGATAAAAGTTCATCTTTGAACATGATTTCGAAGTCGGTGACCGGCGAGTTGACTTCATCCTCGAAGTAGACTTTGGTCCGGTTGGGTTTGTCCAGGTACTCGGGTTCGGATTTGGTCTCGAGTTCGTCCAGCGAATCGATGCTCCCTTTCTTGAGCTCGTGCTCATCTCTGAATATCAGCGACTTGGAGAACACCTGAAATTTAAGATAAATCGATTATTATAATATCAATGGAAAGTAAGAAAATTACAGTCATTCAAAGTGGAGTATCGTTTGAAGTATACAGTATGTCTAGAATTGCGAATGCAATTGGTACAACAAAAACACTTTGTTTATTAGTTAAGGCATACTATCGCACACTTTTATATTTCGAGAAGGTGCCTGTTGGCCGCTTTTGGCTACAATTTACAAAGTTCATGAGCGACATGAAACATTTTGATGAAAAGTGGCACCTCGGTTATCGTGTTAAAGTACTTATTAGCAAGAGAGTACGATGTTTTGGGTTATTGTATCAACACGGGGTAAGAGTCGTACACACACCGTACACGCACCTGCAAAGAGGACGACATACCGGTTCACACGTGCTATATTCCAGGTACAGACATGTGCCTGGATGTATTGCCCTCCCCCACGACCCGATCAATCCAAGTCATGGTCCTAGCCTTTAGAGAGAAAAGCCGTGCCTCAGAGAATCAGTAGGGGATGGAGTACGACTTGTGAGATGCCCACAATCCATAATCTTGTTACGCTGTAAGAGCCATAGGTAACTGTAGTGTATTGATGTCATAGTGTGGGTTAGGTTATGACCGCTCGTATCACTTGTCAGCTGAGTGTTAAAGCGTACGGACATGATCACGCCCCACACACTATAGCATCAATAAAATAGAAAAAGTTTATTAATGCAATAACTATTACAAATATCTGCTGGGGCACGAGCCTTCCATAAGAACGGGCCATAAACTATCACGCGGGCCCAGTGTGGTGCGGTGGTTGTTAACGATTGCTAAGCTTACTTATCTTATTTTTATTATATACTTACGTATACTTTAACTTTGTTTTTCTTAGACAATTTTTTACTTTTATTAGTACTGTATGACATTAAAATAATTAAATTTAAATTGGTAGGTAGGTATTTACCTGATGTAATTTTTGCAATCTTAGATATTTTTTTATTTTATTGTTTTTTTTGTGTTGATTGTCCTTTATTTTTGTGTGTTTATTTGTGATGGAAAGTGTCCTTTTATGATAGGGCATTTTACAACATTTTTGACGCTGTAAGGGAGAAAAGAGCTTGACACTTGCAGAGTTTCTTGCCGGTTCTTCTCAGTACAAGGTAGAGACTTACGAACCGATGGCATAATGACGTTCATAAGAGCTATTTGTAGCCTAAACTGAATAAATGATTTTGAATTTAGATTTTTTTAATTTAATACAGTCGGGACCAATAGCTGTACGTGCCTTCGCGGAAGAGTTCGAGTTGATAAAATTTAGGTCGCCCTACCAATAACCGGCTTTTGCAAAAGTTACCCAAATTCAGACCGAGGTAAACGCACTCGGTCGTTTACCAGCGCCGTCGAGCTGTAGGCATAAGTCAACAGCAATCCTTTTCAAAAACAAATAATCAAAGAGGAGATGAATATATCCCACCGACCTCGTAAAGCTTGTCAGCGTGCAGCGGCATCTCGGTGAGCTCCCGGCCGAAGGTGTCGAGCGGCAGGTGGTTGTTGTTGGTGGGCTGCGCGGTCACCACGCTGTCCAGCGACGCGCCCATGTTGGCGTACCCGTTCGTGTTAGACGCATCCTCTTCTAACCTGGTGTGTTAGAGAGAGAGAGATTAGTAATTTTTCACATGAGCTTGATGAACTGCGAATGAAAGGAAACTTTGGTACACATGTCCAATCAAGATGATACATCGTTAGATAGCTCTTTTCAAGTAAACAAAAAAATAATAGTTGTATTAGCCCGTATTAGCTGTCCATTTTGAAATATACACTTCGGAAAATAATTAATTTTTAAAATGTTTATGTTTCGTTTATATAATTTTAACGCAAATTTTGTTGCGAAACAAATTACAAAAACACAAATGTTGAAAAAATTTCTACGAGCAGAATTTGAAGCTGCACCCTTCTGACATACCAGGTCAGGTTCTCTCCCAATAGAGCTATCAAAAGCTGCCAGAAGCTATCAGTAGCTGTCAGAAGGGTGTAGGTTCAAATCCTGCTCGT
Organism: Eudonia truncicolella; assembly: GCA_949315975.1. Lineage (NCBI taxonomy): Eukaryota > Metazoa > Arthropoda > Insecta > Lepidoptera > Crambidae > Eudonia > Eudonia truncicolella. The sequence continues at coordinate 12,069,120 of OX438848.1, forward strand.
GGAATATTTTTCAACATTTGTGTTTTTGTAATGAATTTTTAGCTATAAATATAATTATAAAAAGTCGTATGTCCGGTTCAATTTAATCGGTGCTCATGATTTTTACGAAAATCCCATCAAAATAAACAGTCTACTTCCAAAATCGGACCAATAGTCTTAAAGAGTTGAAATGTTATCAATAAAAAAAAACAATCACCACAATTCGTCTTGATGCTCAGGCACGTTAACAGAAAATAGAAAAAAAAAACATTATTATAGACGAAGAAGTATAATGTATTGCACATAAATGTATTTTAATACATATTAAATGAGGAAACTTACTTTGAACGTGTTTTGCTTACTAAGATAATAAACCACCAATGATAATAATTAATGATGATAATTTATAATTAAAGTAACAGATAAAAATCTATGTCTAAATGGAAAAGACTGTCCCAAGTTGAAATGCTTTAAATCGAAAATATCAAAAATAAATAACTTTTAAGGTAGGATTACTCTAATTGGACATTGAATCAGGATTAGCGTTTCGGTTATTCTCATTCTACAGAAAACGACCTTTCTGACGACATATCATTGACTTCGATTGGTGCCGGTATCAGGTTCCATACATTTGTGCCCTTTGTGAAAAACGTCATTGATTACAAGATCAGTAAGGTTGTATATTTTGAGCTGTAATAGAAGACACATTTTGTAATTGTATGTTATTCCAAATAATACTAAAAAAACTTCTTTTTTTTAATTTTAGTTGATGGTTTTGTTCGGTTAGTCCTACTAATATTTTAAAAGCGAAAGTTTGTAAGTATGTTTGTTACTCTTTCACGTAAAAACTACTGAATGGATTTTAATGAAACTTTCCTCATATGCAGACCATGACCCAAACCAGCATATAGGAAACTTTTTTTTTTCCTGTAATCTTTGCGAACGAAGTCGCGGGCAACAACTAGTAACATATAAATAAACAATATTTCGTTGCTGTATGAGTTCGTGACGGGACGATTTTAAAAGAATTATTATCTATCTGTCTATCTATTTAACTTAGGGTAAAATAAAGTATTTTATGATCTCATAATTCGTATACCTACCCATACCCATTACTTATACCCATTAAGCATTTTTTTTTAAGTTACAGCAATTAAAAAGACGTATATTACAGACAAAAACATATTATATGTAGCCTGTAAAGAATTTAATTAGACATTTTGACAAATATAAGTCTATTGTCTTATCAGTAGCATTGTTTTATGAGACTGATCGTTAAACGCTACAAAAGACGACAACTGATCACTGACATTGAAAGAGACAGACTATTCACCATGTGATTTGATGGATATTAACATAATTACAAGTTATATTTCAATTTAATGTTTCATTAATCACCGAACGTGTTACTTATTTTTAAATACTTTAATTATTAATATTATTTTTAAGTAAGCAAAGATTAGCTTATTTTCAACTTCTTAAGGTGAGTCCACATTAGGCAACATGTTTTATAGCTATTTCACATGTTACAAAACTAAGGGTCTTACAAATAAACAAAGAGTAAGCTTGGAATAGTTATTCCGTGTTTTGTCTCTATAACTCTAATTTGAAATGACGTTTTCGACTCACTTGCTCGAAACGGCTTACTTCCTCCTTCAAAATCTGGGTGGAAAAGCGCTTTTTCCACGCTTGGATGAAAAAAATTTTTGAATTTAGAACGTGACTATGAACACTATGTTGCTACACTATTCTTATACTGCGAAATAAGAAATTCTAACTTCGTATTGTGCCGTCCCGCTCACACTAATAGGTGTGTAAAAGAGACAGTATAATACGAATTTAGAACTTGTTAGTAGACCCCCTAACTTTTCTTTCCTAAAAAATTATATAAATTCATAATAAAACTGTTTTTTAGTAAAGCTCAACTTTTTTGACGTGACAACGTCTTATAAATTGGTTTGCCGGGTGACACTTCAAGAAACTGCGTTACGCTCCGCTCACGTTATGCGCTCACAATGAGAGCGAGTGAGAGGCACGCGTCCCTTCCACTCGGGCATGGTTAGCCCGCCTAAGAGCGAGAGAGACAGACATAAAAAGTGAAAGGTAAATACGTATGTATGTGTAAAGGTAAAAATAAAATTTTGTTAATATGAAATTCAGTGCGAGATTCTTTGTATAAATTAATGTTTTAAATATAATTCTTTGTATAAATAAATGTTTTAATTTGTTACTATTATTTCATCCTTCTTCCTACTATACGAATGAATATTCACATTAAAATTATTTTACCACTCAAAGTCGTTGTCACGTAAAACTTTCGCCCGTATATCGACTTTACAGGCAACCAATTTTTTTCTTCCATCCACCATTTTCTCGAAGTAGTGAGTGAAAAGTTGTGTGTATTGTTTGGCAGCAAAGTTGTTTTTTTTTTAAATTATTATTAACGGTTAAGCACAGTGCCTTGATCTCACCTGATGTTAAGTGATGATAAGGCCAATGATGGAAGCGCACTTCACCCGGGAACCTCAACTAGTGAGGTAAGGTAAGGTTGTCTTACTGTCACTTATCGTCCACAATAATGAAACAAGCTACAAAATTATGCTATGTTTTGGCATTCTAATCCACAAAACAATTTCATTTGGCACAAAACGGATGGAACTGACCCGGAAGTGGTCCTTAATCCCACTGAATTAAACAACAGTTTCGAAAGTCTGGACGCACCTTAAGTTTTATAGTATATTTTGTCTTATATCGTATTTTTAAATCCCTTTACGGGTAACCACTTGGTATTCATTTCACCTGACGTTAAGTGATGATAAGGCCGAAGACCTTATTATACAGGTAAATGGTCTAAATATCGGAGTTAACAAATTCAGTAAACTTTAAAAAAACACTCACTTGTAAGTAGCGATCTTCTTATCGAAGCAGAATCTCTCTTCACAGCAGTTCCAGTACATGGTCTCCAGACAGCTGCGGACATTCAATAAATAAATGTTAAAAAATATTTTTTTATTTTTTTGCCTAAAGAACTTACAAAATTCACTTACAGAGAAAAAACAATGCTAAATAAACGCTAGAGTTGATTAAGTAAAGTAAAGTAATTGGCCTATAGGAATCGGAACTACTTCTTGGCAAAAGACTCCATCAAGGACATCAAATCATTGCTACATTGAATGGTTATTTTAAAGTCGAAGCCATTTTTTTTATTTAAATAAACTTTAAAAAAGTGCTTTTGAGTCGTCCAAAAATTGTTTACCCACTACTCATTCAGGGCGTTTACTTTTTAGCTGTGGAGAAGAATGGGCGCAAGAAACTCCCTATTAAATCAATCCTATTATTCAATCAAATAGAATAACGACCTCCTTGGCCGAGTGGTTTGTACACCGGTTTTCACGGTATCGCCATCTCTGAGGTCCCGTGTTCGATCCCCGGTCGGGCCAATTTAGAAGTTATTGTTTCTCTTAAATTGTCTCGGGTCTGGGTGTTTTCTGTGTTTAATAAGTATGTATTTAAGTATTTTAAGTATGTTTATCCGTTATCTAGTAACCGTTTAATGCGTTTCATAACGAAGCTTCTCTTGAGCTAGATAATTGGTGTGAGCGTAGGAAAGTTTATTTATTTATTTATTTAATAAAGATGTTTCTGATTTGTTAACGATCCTTGTATTACATATTATAGAAAACTTTAATGCTCTAATATGGAAAAGCAATAAAGAAATTGAAATTAAAGAAATAAAAGACAAAGTAACACCCCGCGTGACAAGCTCGGGTTTCGCATCGAAAAGTACGCTTTGATTCTGCACTTTTTTTGCGTAAATTTTTAGTTTTTTAAATGTCAGTTTATATTTCAAAAGTAATCTAACACCTGTCGGTGTTACACACAAACCAAAATATTTTACAAAATAATATAAACCATAAATAAACCTTGTATCCACCGGTACAAATAGTGAACTTGTAGTTTCATCTCACGATATCTCCAGCTTAGCAACTAATAAGCGATAAAATAATCACAAATACTTTGGTGATCGATAAAGATTTCTTATCAATTCGCAAACAGTCACCTTCAAGGCTTTCTACCACCACTTTGTCTTTGGGCACAACACTTTTTTTGAATCAGGCATTTTGATATTTATATTATGAAATAATTTTAAAAATGGTATTCTAAAGTTGTAACTGTATCTTCGAATGTACGTTATAATTTTTAAATGTTCACTGACATAGACGCCACAAGTTAGTTAAAGAGTACCTTCTATTTTTAAAATAATGTTACACTTCCTTTCTTTTGTTTTTTACTATGGCATTGGAACGCTGGGCATTTTTAGTTATTTGTTTACTAAAACCTTATTTTAGTTTACATTTTTATAATTATTAATTTTTATAATTATATTAATTTCAATACTTTCTTTAAGTTTAGCTACACGGCAGCTTTCCTAGGGAGCCGACGGAGCTATGAACACGGATTGTCGTGGAAGGTAATTATCTTGACATGTGTCGAGTTTATCTAGAAGCCGGGAACTTTACACGACATGAGTGGACGTTGTGACATGGGGATTTAGCATATGAATGAAAATAGCATATTTAGTTAAGGAAAAAGATATGATAGTGTAAATATTTATATGTTTATACATATATACATTTTTATATGAAATGAAAAAGTAAATTTAATTGTTTTTCTGTTTAACTTGGTGGCGTGATTGTGGGAGCTAATAATCTTTGGATTAGTTGGGCTATTCAAAATCAAATTCAAAACATTTTTATTTTGGACAACAAAGATCCATCGGTTCATAGGTAGGTAGGAAACTTTAGTGTTAGTAAGCATTTGTATTATTTAGGGTTTTTAGTAAGCCATGTTAAGAGGCCTGATGGTGGTCACGACGTGGTTCATATAATATTATTGTGTATGTACACACGCCTGCACATCAACCTACCACAGACTGTCAAATTTCCTCAATAGACTTTGAACTTTATTACTAAGTTGTATGGTTGAAAATGTATTGAAGAAATTTGTCAGTTTTGGGTAGGTTGATGTGCAGGCGTCTGTACATTAATCTCATCCAGTCCCGATGTGGCAAGTCAGATGAAACTAATACATGTAGGTACATTAAATACATGTATATATTAGAATGGTAATTAACAATGTGTAATGATTGGCAGTCAGAGCCCTGTATAGGACACAGTAATTTGGAAAAGCTATATAAAAAATAAAGTTAAAAGTTAAGTAGAATAAATTAATATGAATAAGAAAGAAGAACCCACTTAGGATAAGTAGGTAAGCACTTTTCTTACTTTTAAAACCTTACCTACACCACATAAAAAGGCTTTCTTTCAAATCCAGTCACCGCTAAATAGAAGAACCAATCTACCGGTGACCTAAATTGCATAAAAAAAACCGAAACACTATTCTCCCTACCGGGAAATTCAACCCAGGACCTCAAGGTTTCGGTCAAAGCGCTCTTGCCACCACCTACCTTTATGGTCTTTTAAATCAGTACTTATAATTACAAATTAATAATGTCTACTTACTACTGGCAAGACTTGCACAGGTTCAGTAACATCTTCATGGCTGCCAGTCACATAGCGTCGACAAAATGGCCGCCACCGTCACACTTCCATCTGAAAAAAGAGAGAAATAGTTGTTAAATGTTGTTATTTTCATAACGATTATACAATAATGCCGGCAACTACATCTGCCATCATACTTATTGGCCCGCTTACTTAGTGCACGAAATTATTGAGTGATTATATTTAATTTGTTGAAATTGAGTGCACACTAGCGCCACCCGCGTGTTATCTGGAAATCTGAGCGAACTGCTAAAATGCACATCTCCAACGCCGTGACTGCGGCCGTTATTAAAAAACCTAAGCAAATAAAAAAATGCGCGGGGTAACTCATAAAAACACTAGCGGCCCGCTCGTGACATCGTCCGCTTGAAAACACCCGTACCCCATGATGGACCCTATTGCAGCGCCACCTACCGGGTCCAATTGTAAATCTAAACCATTCTCGAATCCACCTTTTCACATTGTTTACATCTAAGTCTACTACTAGTACATTTTTTACATAAACAAAGAAAAACTGCGTTCAAACATTACGTAATATAGAAACTGTAATATTACGTGCATCTGTGTATTGCACTCTAATCAAATATGAGTATCTCATCAGTTCTCAGTAATAAATCTGTGTCGCTCAGTTTTCTAGTCCATTTATAAGCATTGTATGTTAATTTCGACCTCTCTAACTTACACGCTGCTCCGGCATAGCTGGGCCTTTCTTATGGGCTTTTGATTTATTATTTAACAATAAAAGGTCAAACAGAACCAAAGTATGTCTCTCGAATGGTATGTTTTTTATATTTTTTTATATTAACGGGTAAGCACAGTGCCTTGATCTCACCTGATGTTAAGTGATGATAAGGCCAATGATGGAAGCGCACTTCACCCGGGATCCTCAACTAGTGAGGTACTGGCTATCTTATCTCTAGCTGCCGGAACACAACAATGGTACAAACATTGATGTTATGGCGACATATTTAGATAAGATGGTGGTAGTTAGCCAGGCCGACAAACAAGCCCTACCACCAACCAAACTGAGTACACAAACATTTACTCCCCGCTGGGAATCGAACCCGGGACCTCTAGGTCTAAACCGGTGGTCTTAGCCACTAGACCACAGAGGCGGTTAAAACTACACAGCGGCGGTGACTTGATACATTGTATCATTATAGTTACATTAATTAATATATGATAAGAATAAATAAAACAACCTTAGATTTGTGATTGATTATTTATAAGAGGTGTTTTATAGTAAGTATGCATATTATTTATACTTATAAACATAATTATGACAATTTGGGGTTAAATATAGTGTACAAAAGATAATTAAATAATATATGACGTAGGCATGTGATGAGACGGGATATCTACTTCTATTAAAATCACAGTATACGGGTTATAACCACGGTATACGAAAACAATGTCGAGGGCGTTCGCTAGTCATTCATTAAACTTCGATAGCCGAACAGATAAAAGTTTGAGTTAATTGCCTGTAATTGTGGCTCCAGCTCTATTACACGACTGACGTGAACCCATACCTACCTAACTCAAGCATATTTCAATCCACAGATAAGTCTTATACAAAGAATAAGATTGTCATTGTGACATATTTTCAAAAGAGAATCTGTCATTATGTCAAACTATTCAATGAATAAATTATTTGACGATTGAAAAATCAGCCCTAAGTGGGTTATCAGGACTCCAAATAATGAGAGAAAAGCGCATTAATAATATTGTTTTTACTAAAATAAGAAAATACAACTAGGCTAGTGACACCAGTTTTCAACACGAACCAGTGATCGACATTATTTTCCTCTAACCATTAAAAATAGGGGTCAACCACTGATTTAAATATTTAGCAACAATTAAATACTAACCACCTGCTTCTAAATGAGAATCTATGTTAGCTACTGGTCTTAAAGTGTCGAACTCTGGTGCCACCACGACGCGGAACTGTTTAACATGCAACAGGCTTCACCATCCACCTACTAAGCCTGTCGCGTGGCCACAAAAGATGTTTACATGAAAGGTGCTAATACTAGTTATTCAAAACAGTATTAGAGACAGTCGAGCGGATCACCTCTCAATATAATGCGACAAATATTGTCGACGGGCCAAAGGCATTGTTGTATTGAAACATTCCAGACGCGACACTGGCCCTCGTGGTTGTAAAGATGGCGGTTAGAAATATTTCCTAATGTCGGATTGCTCGATAACGCAGTGGTTCACGCGCCCGGTCTGCGGTGCTAAGGTTAGGCAACTGTCGCCAGCCAGCCATCGGATAGGTGAACAAAAATGTATATCATCTCGACTCCAGCTCCTCCGTGTTTCGGAAGGCACGTAAAGCCGTTGGTCCCGGCTGCATTGGTAGTCGTTAACAACCACCAATCCGCACTAGGCCCGCGTTGTGTTTACGGCTGTCCTCCCTGTGGTTTTTTTTTGGAGATAGATTGCTGATTGCCTCAAACGGCATATTCAGCTTCACCGGGCTTGTTTGGGGGCGGCGAGGAACTTAAAGGGTTCCTCAAGCCGTGTGAAGCGAATCACCGTCGGAGGTTTTCTAGAGGGAACGGCGTAACGCACCACGCACTAGTGCGTGCCTCCGTGCCCTACTAGATTCTCCGAAGGGTTCGGATCGGATCGGGGAGCGGAACAACCCGAGGGCGCCTCTAAAGGCTCGGACCTCGGCTCGGGTTGACCGGGCCGTGGTGGTGGAGAGAAGCGCCCAGGTACATGTCTGTACCTGGTATAGAGCGCGTGTGAACTGGTTCGTCGTACTTTTGTTCCACGAGTGCGGTATCTTGAGCCTAAACTAGTGTGCATGTCTAGTGTATTTTGTAAATGTGTAGTGGCGAGTTCTTGAGCGGATACCGCGTATCGGCAAACGTAGTGTAAGACGCCTTTAGACTAGGTGGAACGATGATCTTCGCAAGGTGGCTGGCGAGAGCTGGATGATAGTAGCCGCGGATCGTGCTTAGTGGTATGCACTTGGAGATGCCTATGTCCAGCAGTGGACGTGACTGTGTAGGCTGATGATGATGAGGATGGCAAAGCAAAGCAAAATAAAAGATAGAAAGTTTTTATGTAAGCTTGCAAAAATATCTCGGAAACTATCAAAAATTGCGGGACATATCTGGGGTTTCAAGAGTCACCTTAAAAGAAACACCCTGTATATTATACTCGTAAACGATCTACCATACTATATCAGTGTCACTAAACTAGTACACGCTAGAGGCCTGTTTGTAAACAAACAAACGGTGTTGGCAAAGGTTAAGGTCGGCTCGAGCCTGAGACAATGCGAGGAAGTGTTCGCAATCGCCACGATCCTGTCAGTACTACCCACCCTCGGTACCCACCCACGTACTATATGACATTAAATTGGAACTGACAGCTGTCCTTAGGTAACTAATCAGGGTGATTATTGTGCGAATTCACTAATACAAAATATGTTATCGAAGATATTTTTATTATTTTCAATTTTACATTCATAGTTGTAAGATAGAATTTTACTAGAAAAATTCATAACAAAAAAAATATTTATATAGGGAATTACGTCTCTACGTCGATTTTTGTTGATGCATAGCCCGGGTTTGTGATCACCGACCCGCGTTAGGCAAGCCATTACCCATCAATTATTGTAGTGATGACTTGATTTCAATGATGGAGGCCCAGCAGTGGGACAGTTCTAGGCTATACACTTTACTTTAGGTACTTATCGATTACGTTATCTATTGTTAAATACATGCAAAAGTGTTATTTCGACTGTGAGCGCGTAACTTCACAGTAATGTAATACTTGCTGGCTTGCAGTGTAAAACACAAAGTACCCACTAGAAAAATTTCTGGGGTCTCGGTATTTTATTTAACTCGAGTACAATTAACCGCCTCTGTGGTCTAGCGGCTAAGACCACCGGTTTAGACCCAGGGGTCCCGGGTTCGATTTCCAGCGGGGGGTACATGTTTGTGTACTCGGTTTGGTAGGTGGTAGGGCTTGTTTGTCCGCCTGGTTTGCTAATACCATCTTATCTAAACATGTCGCCATAACATCAATGTTTGTAGCATTGTTGTATTCCGGCAGCTAGAGATAAGAAAGCCAGTACCTCACTAGTTGAGGATCCCGGGTGAAGTGCGCTTCCATCATTGGCCTTATCATCACTTAACATCAGGTGAGATCAAGGCACTGTGCTTACCCGTAAATAAAAAAAAAACAATTTGTAAAACATACAATCTATTTTATATAAACGTAATAAAAACGAATATATTGTAATTTTAAAACTATGCTACCTCACAACCAAACCATATCTAATACAGAAAAGTTTCTACTCATCTAATATATAAAATTCTCGTGTCACAGTTTTCGTTGCCATACTCCTCCGAAACGGCTTGACCGATTTTGATGAAATTTTTTGTGCTTATCCGGTATCTATGAGAATCGGCCAACATCTACTTTTCATCCCCCTAAATGTTAAGGGTGGTCCACCCCTAAATTTTTTTTGATTTTTGGAATTTTTCCAATACAAAATGATTTGTTTGTCCGTCCGGGGGCAGCTAGTTAATTTATAATATACTAGCTGACCCGGCGGACTTCGTACCGCTTTGACAGTTTCCATGACAACAATACAAACAAATCATTTTGTATTGGAAAAATTTCAAAAATCCAAAAAGTTTTTGGGGTGGGCCACCCTTAACATTTAGGGGGATGAAAAATAGATGTTGTCCGATTCTCCACCCTAGCCGATATGCACGATATTCACGAAAATCGGTCGAGCCGTTTCAGAGGAGTTCAATAACGTACACCGTGACACGAGAATTTTATATATTAGAGAGAAGATAAACCTTTTCGGTAACAGACTTCTTGGCGGGAAAGTGAAGAGTAATGTCTGCGGTTTTGTTTTATTTTCTAAAGTTTGTGTCATGTCGGCATGAGTGTCAAATGAAACAAAACAGTGCAACGTCACTTTTCAAATTCTCTCAAGAAGCCCGCGTGAAGACTTAGTAAAGCGCCACATCTTTACCGAGATACTCGAGGGGCTATTTCATTACTCAATTCTCATTTCCATTATTATTCATCATCATTATCATACAGGAAGGAAATATTGATTATTTATGTATTACTTGCAAGAAAAATTGCTTTGACACTGGCTAAATAATCGCACGAAGCCATCAACTAAAGGAAAAAGAGAAACTAAATTTAAACACCTTTTTTATGTACAGTAGTAGAATCAGAATATGCTCTTTCTTTCTTTTTTTTTTTTTTCTCTTGTGCTTGACTTTTTATGGGTTTCACGGGACTATGACAAATGCTTTAACATCACATAAAACGTATATTACAATCAACTCGTAGTAACAAGGAAAATCGGTGTAGCCAATGCGCGCCATTTGCATCTGTGTATTGTACGGTTATTGCTCAAACAACCGGAAAATCACATGACAAGATTAGAACATAATAACTTAGGTGTGACTAAGAAATTTATTTGCAACAAGTCACTTTTTTTTTATACGTAGCTCGACATATGACTGTTAAGTGGAAATGGAGTCCAGACGCAAGGACAACTGGTGCAGCGTGAAAACCAACGCAGCATCAGTCACCCTCACCCTGCCGGCCCACAAGGTGCCGCTTCACGCCTCGTTTGAAGGACCCCATGTCATAGGAAGGAGGGAAAACGTGTGCTGGTAGACTATTCCATCTTTTGGAAGTGCTACAAAGAAACGAGTCACCAAATTTCTTTGTGCGCGATGGAATGTTCGAGACAGTACAGCGGTGACTCCAGAGAGCAGCACGCGTACTCCTATGGAGGAAGGGAGAAGGTGGGATAAGGTCAAAGAGCTCTTTAGAGCACTCGCCGTGGTATAAGCGGTAGAAGACGCTGAGTAACGCTATATCTATATATCTATACTTCGAACATCATCATCATCATCTCAGCCAATAGACTCAGAATAGACGTCTACTGCCGGACGTCTGCCTCCGCCAAGGAGACGACCTCCTCAACGACCGGCTTTGTGCTGCTCGCATCCAGCGGTTACCCGTAACTTTCAACAGATCATCGGTCCTCTTTGTTGGAGGTTAAACGCGATAATGGCAAATTCCCCTAACGATGTTAAACTTGTAACGTAAGTACCTAATAATAGTGTTGTGAAACCGAATAATTTAACTGAAATTTGCGATAAAATATTTATTAACTATAAAAAGTCAATTGTCTAATAATTTATTCAAAGCCTTTAAAGGCACTTAGTGACGTCAAAACTATTTAAAAAAAACTAAAAGTTTAAACTAAATTAATGAATCTACCACCAGTTCGGATTTTGAGAGAGCCTTCGATGTGGCAAGATCCTCATGGGGGCTTTTTCCCATCCATTTCAAAGATCTCTAGACTTGAAATTATTTGTATATTTTTATAGATTTATTTTTATAATATAACTTGTTTGTATACATTAGAAAATGCATTAGGCATTTATATTATTCCACCTGCTTTTAAATTAATATGTAACAAACACCTTCATAGGAAGTACATAATGTGTTAAAGAGACACAACAGGAAACGCGAGAGGAAGTTAAACACAATAATGAATTACAATGATTATGATAAAACGCGTAAACAGTTTCACCTACCTGAACATTACTGCTATCACTTATGTACTTATCAACATACTTGTAATATTGAAGGGTACAAAATGTTATACATGCTAAAGCTAATTTTTGAGCTCCACAGATGAGTTTTCGTATTCGCGTACGGAACCTTTATAATAATAATAACAAAATGGCTTATGTGAAATGGAATACAGAATCAAAAAGATTTTTTTTATGGGATTAATATCAGTCTCATCTATCTTGTCAATTTTACATACGGATCATTTTCTATCATGTTTAACCACGCGCTAAAAACACTTAAAAAATAATTAAAAAGAGAAATACTATCGACTTGGCCATTCGTTATATTATAATATCTTGTGTTATTTATAGTTGCTATTGTGTATATATATATATATATATATATATATATAGTGTGAGCAATAAAGTGTTTATCTATATACCTATCTATGTGCTATTACACTAAAGTTAGCAGCAATAATTAGTTAGAGGTCAGTAGGGTTGATACTCGGGTTAAATGCGAGATGTCGTGATTCAATCCATAGCTTCCTTTCATTACTGACGTGACCTGTTCCTATATAAAGTATATTAGCTTACTAGAAAGTTAGTAGGGCTATTATAAATGTGTTGATAAGCACATTGATAATATTTTTCAAGAATAATTATTTTAAAGTTATTAAGAATTTTTAGTGAATGATGGCAAAGATTTGTTCAGTTTGAGGAAAAAAAGCAGGTAGGGTAGTGGACCAGTCATCGACGTTGTTCCCTTTAATAATTAAATAAAGAGGTCATCAGCTGATTTATGACTTCAGCAACAATTTGAATACAGACTATTTTTTTTTTCATATATTAGTAGGAGGCAATCGAGCAGGCGGGTCACCTGATGGGAAGCATACATAGCATGATACCTGCTTCCTAGCTTGCACCAGTACAATTGCAATGTAATTCTATTACTTATTACTGTTTGGCGATGAAAGCTGGTGTCCAACACTGGGTTACTTTGTCAAACGCCAGTGCAAATACGATATTTAAAAAAAAAAAATTATTTGTGGTTTTGTTTTATTACTAAGAAGTATTTATTATATTATACAAAAAACAATAATAACAGAAGAACTTATCTTACTACATTAAATAAAAAATAAATCAAAAGAAATTAAACAAAAAGTGTCCTCCAGCTGTGGGCTAATGGGAACAGTCCCAAGAATGCTGGCAACATTACCTCTTAGGATAGCCAAGCTAATACGCTGGCAGAGGCATCTGCCAGCCTTCTTGTCACCGGAGGCCTAAACAAGGCGAGCACTCAACTCTATAACAAGCTGCTTGGCCTCCGGCCCCATGGGCCCAATGTCTCCAAACGGAACAAATAAATAATTTGGACGCAAACATACACATAATTATTGTGGGTTTTGTTATAGTAAAATGCACTTACAGAAATAAAAACGATTCTCTTATAAACTTTCCAGGCCACTTGTAGCGCGTAATACGAGTATTTTGTCGCGTCGACTGTTCAAGCGATAAAGTGTTATAAATACGCTGTATTACTATGATATATATCTCGTTATCCGTCGATCCATCTAGATAATACTAGTAGAAGACGTCACCTGTTCTAATGACGCTCAAATCAGTTTACAAGTCTTTCGTAGAGTATGGAAAATCTCGACTAGATTAGAGTTTGTAATTCATGTCTTGTTTTTGAGTGTTTGGTGCTACAATATTTTAGTTTAGACAGAGGGTTTTTTAATGGTATTATGTATTGCATGTGCTCCAGCATCATCTCAGCCAAATAACGTCCACTGCTGGAGGCCTCCCCCAAGGATCTCCACAACGACCGGTTTTGTGCTGCTCGCATCATGCTGGAGGTCTGCCCACACTGCGCTTTCCGGTACGCAGTCGCCACTCAAGGACTATTCCGGCCCAGTGGCCATCAGCCCTGCGAGCAATGTGCCCTGCCCACTTCCACTTGAGCTTAGCAACTCTTCGGGCTATATCGGTAACCTTTGTCCTTCTGCGGATCTCCTCATTTCTCCTAGCCTCTCCATTGCTCTTTGAGTGACCTCGAGCCTTCTGATAAGGCCCATAGTGAGCGACTATAAAGTATTGACTTTTTTATTCGAAATTAAGATTGTGAATTTACAAAAACACAATGTTGAAAAAATTTCCACGAGCAGGATTTGAACCTGCACCCTTCTGACATACCGGGTCAGGTGCTCTTCCAATTGAGCTATCGTGGTTCTAACCAGCCCGCCAAAATTATTCAACACTATTTACTTTTTTACTTTGAAAGCCAAAGGCGCCAATTAAATGTCAAAAACAACAATTGTGAATTTGTTTGTTTGAGGGTAATCTCCGGAACTATTCTTACTACTACTAATACTTAACTGGAAGTTTTAATTTCTTACCATAGCTACATAACTCGAACGAATGGAGTTGTAAATTTATAGGCCTCACAGAATGGCACTGCGTATATAACACTTTAGAACAATGTGAGTTGAACTACTTATCGTTTGTACGATTGGCTGCAGTCACTCACGAAAGCCGTAAGCAGATCGCGATGTCAAAGTTTATGATTAAAAACACGTATGATACCAGTCTCAACGACGGAAGAGTTTACGAACACAGACGCAGGTACAAATTAGGGGTTTAAACTACAGCTGTTTTGATGATCCTATCTATGGAAAATAAATCTGTCTATAGTCATTATAGCTTTTTAAAACTGTTTTAATTTATATTTTATTTACTTTGTGTAGTTTAATATCCTAAACTATGCCCGCTATTTTGTCCGAATTTTAAAAATTAATCTTCCAACAGCACTGTCCTCTATTTCATCTCTGTAAAGGTTTTGCAAATTTCAGAACCTTTCAGAACATTTCAAACAATCTATTTAATTACAGTCTGGTACATAAATTAATGATGAAAGTCATTATTCTAATCAACCCTTTTTTAGCTAACGTCAAAAAAATGACATTTAAAAAAATATTAATAACTTTTAATCACTTAATTACGCAATTGCCAATAATTTATAATAATCCACGACTTAATGATAGATAATTATGCGGCAATTATCTAGAAAATAAATGAACAGTGTTTTTTTATTTTAATAATTATTCTAGCCCAAAGCAAAGAATAGCCCAAAGTGTACAATTCTAGTGTTTAGTACTAGATAGTCGACCATGTTAGAGTTCCATATACATAATACATACACACTCTCTCCTTCTCCCAAAAAGAGGTAGACCGAGCATCAATATCACCAATTATGAGTAAACTCGCCGTTAGTCGATCTGGCACTACATTGAGCATAACCAAGGTAGGGCTCCGAGGTGGAATAAATAACACCAGCGATGGGTTGGCGGCCGACCGCCTGGTGTGCGAGCATCTTGGAACCCTTGTCCTTAATCATGGACGGGAAGTTAGGCAGCTGATAAATACTTCACAATGCCACGATTTACCGAAGTAATGTTTAGCGATGCAATGTTTTCCTTGATTTCATTTCGCCGAATGATCATTAGGCAGAATAGTTATTGACCTAAAAAACTAATCACGCGCACCACTAGACATCCGCCTCAGTAGTCTCGCCAGAGGTGCCAGGTTCGATTCCCAACGAAGTATTAGGTGCAAGTTAAGTTATTCGGTTTGGTTGATAGGCGGTTGATTACGAGGCAGCTCTTTCAATTGGTCACACAACGATTTGTTGTTGTTTGTTCGGCGTTTTGATTAATCGGCGAAATGAAAAGTTGCGAAAGATTTTCAGTTGAAATTTTTTTTAAACACTGGGAATAGGAAGGCTTGACCTCAAATTAGAAGTTTATACTGATGATAAATAGGTTAAAGTTTATAACTCTAACGGTGATCGGAAAACGTAATCAAGGCTAAACATATTCCTACCAAATAAGACGTGGTGAAAAAAACGAATGCCACAAGGCATTTTGCAGTCGTTCTTATTAAATGCTACATCACTTATAATTTGAATGTTTTATTCAAAAATAATTAATTTCTGTGCCTATTTGAACTATGTTGTTAGGCGACGAATCAAACATTATATAATAACGACATCATTATCGCTAGATCTTTATGTCCCGACTTTCCAACAAATGAAAACACCACAGGGAGAACGGGCCATAAACCACCATGCGGGCCCAGTGTTGTTAACGACTGCTTATGCAGCCGGGACTGATGGCTATACGTGCCTTCCGAAGCACGGAGGAGCTCAAAATAATTTTTGTTAGGTACATTTTTGATCATTTTTGGTACATGATACCCGATGACCGATGATGATGATGTGGCGTTACTTGAGCAGATGCGTGTTAACCACTGCGCCATCGAGCTCGTATACAAACAGGTTTAATGACTGGGTTTCACTGTCATTATTACTTTTTTTTATGTAACCTGTAACCATCGCTGTTGAGTTTACAATAACTAAATTAGACATAAGAATAATATTGTAAATCTGTATTGTAAACTTGTTTGTGGTTCATTAAATAAATTAAAAAAAATATTTCAATTTAAGCTCAATCTTATCGTTACTACATATTTCAGTATATACCCATCCCAATTGGTTAGTTTTCCTTGTATCATCTTATTCCTTGTTATTTATTTAGATTTTATTGAAATGGAATATTGTAACATAATGTTCATAGGTACCTACGTAACCGCCTCTGTGGTCTCGTGGTTAAGCTTACAGAGTTAGACAATGTTGATTAATTTTTGCGAGTCGGATAGAGCCACGATAGCATAGTTGGTAGTGCACCTGACCCGGCATGTCTAGGAGTGCGGGTTCGAATCCCGCTCGTGGATATTTTCAACACTGTCTTTATTCAAATAATTAAATCTTATTTATGTTGCAGTGCACAAGGTTTATTGCTAATGTTTCAACATACTTTATTTTGCTATGAAACACATTATATACGGATCTACCTGCTTTTTTACATGTATTAGTAATTAAATTTAAATGAGGGTATACATGCTACTAACTTATTATGAGACGACCAACACCTCAGTCTCCCTGTGACCACGGACCCTGCAAACGGTTCGAAACGTCAGGATAAACATTAATTAAAACTAATGTGTAAAATAAACGCGAATAGATCCGTAAAAGTTGTTTCATTTCAATGTGTAGTGTTCGCGTAAACTTTAGAAAACAATATATAATAGTGTTATACATAAACATACATAAAATGATTATCTTTACCTAAATGACGCTTTGAACCCTTCGCAGGGTCTGTGGTTACATGGAGACCACAGCGTTAGACTAGGGAGACTGTTTGAAGTGTTTTACTTCAATTCGTAATATTCGCATTAAACTTTCAAAACGATAATTTGTTAATTGTCAGATATAGTTGTAGATATAGTTTTTATTAATAATACCAACATTGCTTGGTGTAATTTATTTATTCAATCAAACACACCATGCTGGTTTGTGGGTGTTAGAAATGCCATAATGTAACGAAAATAACCAAACATAATATTTCTTTCCGAAGAACTAAAGACAAAGCTATTGAAATAATTTTCTAGAGACGTTTATGGTCACCCATCCCGAGGCATGGTTTTGCGAAAGTCAATGAACACTTCAACTGCGCTATCGAGCACCTAGATTAGATTGATAGACGATAGTATTATCAGTCTTGACAAGAGTTCAGTTTCATTGCTATTGGATGCCTTTCTAGTATTTGTATACTGCATATCGAAGGTGTGAATTATTACAACAGTATATACATATATGTACTAGCAGTCGTTAACAACCACCGCACCGCACTGGGCCCGCGTGGTGGTTTATGGCCCGTTCTCCCTATCCATCCATAGGGAAAGCTCGTGCTCCAGCAGTGGGGACATAAAATGAGCTGATGATGATGATGATGATGATATAATGTACTCTTAATCGTAATAGGTAAGCCATAATTTTCGGAGAAAAATAATTTTCAACAAATAATTGAAAAGTTTTTATAAGGATGATGATGAATTGGTGATTGAAAACAAAACTTCTTTCAATAATAGTTATGTAAAGTTCACGCGAACACTACTCATGGAAAATGAAACCACTTTTGCGGATCTGCTCGCGTTTATTTTACACATTAACTTAATTTAATGTTTGCTCTGACATTTCGAACCCATTGCAAAGTCCGTGCTCACAGGGAGACCTCTTCTTTCAGGAAAATATGAAGTAGGTTTACCTCTTATTTGTGAATAATGCACTTAGAGTTTATCAGAAGTGCGTTATATATCTACGTACCTACCTACTATAAAAATAGGGTTGAATTTAGGGCTTATTCCCATGCGCTCCAAATCTATTGTTCTCCAAAATTCAACTTCTATACATTTATTCTCCAATGATTTTCATAGCATAATCCAATCATGAACATTTCATAACTAATTTTATTCTAACTTTATTTTATCTTAACTGAAATATACTCGTAGTAACTATATTTTCGTCGAAACAAAAAAAAACGTATCGATGTGACTTTTTGCAAGGAGACAGAATCAAAAACAATATTCCTGAGGGCAATAAACACTATTTGACAGACCAAACATTTCTACGCATGCAAAGCCGCGGGGAAAGCTAGTAGATCACTAGTCCCTTTTCCAGTAGTTTTGACAATATCTGTGAACCTATACCTACACTTTGTATACTCGTAGTTCTGGTTTTTAAGTAAATATAGTTCCAGAAATTGAACCTGCGACTTCTGTTGACTAACAAATTTAAACTGAACTGGTTAGTTGACCAACCGCTTAACCACAAAGACAGTTTCCTTTTCTATTCAAGTTTCAGAAAGCACTAATTGGTTTCGCGAAGACACTTTAAAACCACTTATCTTCCTGTAGGAAGCGCGCTAGAAACTTTCCCAACTTAAGATGATGTTTACTAAATTTAAAATAGTATTTACCAATATCTAAAATGTCCGATGGTATGTTATCGCCTTTCTCCGAGTGATACAAACACTTATAGTACACAACACTTCACTACACGTTACTTGGTTACGCGCGCGCCGCACCGCTGCTATAGTGAAACTGCTTTGCGAACGTGACTCGCCGGCCGATGCCCATTCATTCAACAGTCACGGGATGGGTTGTGGTGGTGGGTGGGACAGGTAGCGGAAGCGGTAGCGGGGATGTAGCGGGCGGGCAGTCGCTGGATGTGGAGCGTCGCGCGGTAGATGAAATCTCTCGATCCGATCCGAACCCCTCGGAGAATGGCACGGGGACACGCCTTAGTGCGTGATGCCGTTCCGTCTAGAAAACTTCCGAAGGTGATTCGTTTTGTGAAACGAATTACCTTCGGCTTGAGGAACCCTGTAAGTAACTCGCCGCCAGCCCCCAAAAAAGCCCGGTGAAGCTGAAAATGCCGTCTGAGGCAATCAGGAAACTCTCTCCAAAATAAAAAGGGAGTTGACAGAGGCGCGTTGCAAGATTCGGACGCGAATCTGGTATTAAACTTATCTAAGTTTAGTTAAAAATCGGTCGAAGGACCTATACCTATTAGCTAGATAATAGCTATTTACAAAAAATAATGATATACGGGGATAACACAGCATCTGTTGAAAACAGATTTAGCAAAATAATTCCATATTAAACCCGTAGTTATTTATGCTAGCTGATATGACTATTTATTCGTTATAAAATAAGAAATTCAAATTCAAATCTTCAAATTCAAATTTCTTTACTTTTTGAAACACAGGTATGATATACGATCTTAAACAATCAAATCTATATATATATATTTTATGTAGTATTATGTTTATAAAGATTAGATTCTTAGCGCCTAGTGTGTTATACATTGCGCTAGTTAAAAACCGAGATTATTATAACATTTCATTAAACTATATCATACGCTATCTGTCATCTGAAATAACAAAGGTATTTTTTTTGTTTAACTTTAAAATGGTTACTTTATAAGTAATTTCCGTCCCATTTGTTTAGCAGCGCCAGTCCTCATTTCTGCACGTGTTTTTAAAATTTACAAACCCGCCCATCGTTCATAACTTGGTCGCACCAATAAAAAACCGGGACGTATCGACACCGGTGACGTAGCTGATGACGTAGCGATGAAACCAAAACGATTCCGTGTACCAGGTTAATGTATACCGGTTTGGATTGGCCAGTTTATAGTAACATAAGTATATTACTGTTTAAAATACGCAGTTGTACCGTGTTTGTCAACAAATAACAGGCTTTTAGGGCATAATTTGTTTGTGTTGGATTAAAAATAGATAGTTAAATGTCTAACGATTTATAATTGTAATAATAAATATGTTTACAAATGTAGTTTTTTGAAGTTTACGCGAACACTAGACGTTGAAACGGAGTACTTTTTACGAATCTACTTGCGTTTCATTACCATATTTATACACAATTATAATTTTAATTTACATAAAGTGAATCAATTCAACATATGCAAGTATTAAATTGCGTGTTATTGTTTAACTAAAACGTTGATCCAAATAAAGTGTTTCATGCAAACTGTAACTTAGCATAGCTTCAATTTTGCATTTTGTGTTTGAAATATTAATTTCTCAAGTAAGTTTCTTCACCAAAGTGTTAACCATAAGAAGTGCTACGAAATACCACGCGCTGAGTGCGTACCACCTATTATGACCAAAGCAATTTATTACATTACATCCAATGAAGTGCCACAAATAATATGAACAGAGTACATAACTGAAAAAAAGGCTGCATACAATTCAAAGGACTTCTAGCACTATATTGCACTATTCACGGCTTGTTGTGACTTACCTTAAAATAAAGGTTTTTTTTACAACTTTGCAGATAATATTTCTATTTTTTTAATACATATTCCGATTTTGTGATCACCAACCTGCATTCGGCAAACCACTAACCATACATTGGCGATGACTTGATTTCAATGATGGAACCTTGTCTCAGTGTTGGGACAGTATTGGCTGTTGACATCGTCACCATCATCACCATCATCATCATCAGCATATTCTAGTTCACTGCTAGTTTACATATATTTCGAACTTACATTGGCTAGTATTCTGGTTACGCGAACATTACAATTTAAAATGTAATTAACACTATTGCTATAACTATTCGCGTTCACATACCTTTTGTTTTATTGGAGAGAGATTGCTGAATGCCTCAGACGGCATTTTCAGCATCACCGGATTTTTTTGGGGGCGGCGAGAAACTTAAAAGGTTCCTCAAGCCGTGTGAAACGAATCACCTTCGGAGGTTTTCTAGAGGGAACGGCATCACGCACTAAGGCGTGTCCCCGTGCCCTAATAGATTCTCCGAAGGGTTCTGATCGGATCGGATATCTTATTTGTTAAATATAACTAAAACATCAAGTTAATATAAAATATGAATAGAATGCGAACAGATCCATATAACAATATGTAGTTTCGCGTAAAATTAGAGACACAAATCTCACATCACATTAAAATGTTTACCGTCCACTTAAACTTTATGTGAAAATGTTACTTGTTACTTGTTTAAATAAATTATTCTTATTACTTACAATTTAAGTTTATTATAGTTATATATGTAAATTGATTAGTAATGTAATTTGCATATATACTCGCGTAAAAACAATAAATAAATAATTGAGGTAAACTATTTAAGTTAAAGTTACTCAACTCCGGGCTATTTACCTTATGACATGATTAAGTGCAGTTATTAATATATTACTATGTCTATTTGGCAATAGCCAGTTACTTAGTTACGTCTTAATGAGCAGGCACGTCTTAGTTGTGCAAAAAGGCACTTATAAAGCAATTAACGAAGGGACTCACACTTAAGACTTTCATCGTAATTAAGAAATTGCTTTTGCGAGAATTAAGCAAAACTTTACATTAAATAAAAGTTTTAAAAAATCTAAATTTTCCAATGGGGAAGATGTTGGCATGGTGCCAGGTGGACTGAGAACAAACCCTACCAACATCCAAATACAACTGTTAATCGACTCCGGGCAATCCGGGTTCACCAACCAATCAGAGAGGCTTAAACATCATTATTAATAGTATTGTTGTTCCGACAGTTTTGAGCTAAGATAGCTAGTTGCTCAGTGGTTGAGAACTCCGGGTGAAGTGACTATGACTGTCCCACAACTGGGTAAAGGCGTCCATCATTGAAATGAAGTCATCACTACAATTAATGGGTATTGGCTTAATCACCACGTTTGCCATATGCGGGCTAGTGATCACTTAGTTAGTGAATCGAAAAATCCGAAACACGCTAACTTTGTCGGACCTGAGAATTGAACCCTCTCGCCGAGGCATTGGAACAAAATCCAGGAGTAAAATTAAAATGTTTGCCTTACTCGTAGAATGATTGCAAGTATTTACAAATCATTGGCCAACGGTTCAGTTGGTCAAGCCGATATTGATTCATCGCTGCACGTAAACTCAAGGGCGTTGAGTAAGCGATCCATTTCGAGTGCCGCGGGAGGCGCCCGCAAAGGGTCGTTGGGAAACCCCTACTATATATACTGTGGCACGTTTTTTCTTATCAAACTGGTTCCCAAGAGCGAGTCACGAAAACGAAAAAAAATTTGTAGTAGACAGTAGCCAGTATTACTTGGCCTTCATCACACCTGATGTTAAGAGATGATAAGGCCGACGGTAGAAGTGCAACTCACCCGGAATCCTCAACTACTAAGGCGCTTGCTATCTTATCTATACCTGCCGGAACACAACAATGCTTTTATTGATGTTATGGCGACACATTTAGATAAGATGGTGGTAGCTAGCAAGGAGGACATACAAGCCTTGAGCCACCAACCAAACCGAGTACACAAACCTTTTTGGAGAGAGATTGCTGATTGCCGCTGCGGCATTTTCAGCTTCACCGGGCTTTTTGGGGGCGGCGAGGAACGTAAAGGGTCCCTCAAGCCGTGTGAAACGAATCACCTTCAGAGGTTATCTAGAGGGAACGGCATCGCGCACAAGTGCGCGTCCCCGTGCCCTACTAGATTCTCCGAAGGGTTCGGATCGGATCGGGGAGCGGAGCAACCCGAGGGCGCCTCTAAAGGCACGGACCTCGGCTCGGGTTGACCGGGCCGTGGAGGAGGAGAGAACCGACCAGGTACATGTCTGTACCTGGTGTAGAGCGAGTGTGAACCGGTTCTTCGTACCCTTGTTCTACGAGTACGGTGTCTTGGGCCTAAACTGGTGTGCATGTTTAGTGTATTCTGTAAATGTGTGCTGTCATTTAGAGGATCGGGCGGGGGTACACAAACCCCTCTACGAAGCTAATTCAAGCTATGGAAGACCGGCGCCATATAATACAGACTTATGTACATTTTTTTATAAAATACATGAATAGACAGCTTAGCGTTGAAATAAGAATAACACCGGCCCGGAAAGAGTCCTTGGGAAACCCCTTAGTAGACTTAGTCACGGTATGGCTGAATCAGTGCATTTTAATATAGCAGTGCCCTTGAACTCAAGCCCTTCGACAATCTACGTTTTGAAATAAAAGGAAAGAACTAAAAAGTAAACTTACATTTGCATTAATAATATTATTATAGCTAAGACTTAGTTCATTCACTGCAGTGTATGAATCACGCACGACGCACGATTAATTAAATATTCTTTAAGTTTTGTGTAGGTGTAAGCATTTCCTTATTTAGTTATAGGTAACTTTTCGGAAATGTAATACAATTGAAGGACTATTTGGTGATGCATAGCTTGCGCGCTTTGTCTGCGATTGATGAAGTTAAACAACTTCCGCAAAGACATTCGTTCATCGGATGGGTGACCGAAAATGTATCATCTTGACCTCATCCGTAACAAATCCGTTGTTAACAATAAAAACTACCAATCCGTACTGGAACCGCGTGGTGGTTTAACACCCGTTCTCCCGGTGGGTTTTTACATCCATAGGGAAGGCTGGTGCCCCGGCAAAGGGAACATATTTTGAGATATTTTGGAAAGGATTTGATGCACTATTTGGTAGGGGGTTCCTACAATCAGACGACACTCATTAGAAAAAAACGGTTGTGTTCTATTGGTAACTTTCAGTTTTTTTTATGTGAAGAGAATTTGGTAATTGCCCCAGGCGGTATTTTTAGCGTTACCGGATTTTTTTGGGGGCGGCGAGAAACATAAAGGGTTCCTCAAGCCGTGCGAAACGAAGTACCGTCAGAGGTTATCTAGAGGGAACGACACCACGCACTAGTGCGTGTCCCCGTTCCCTACAAGATTCTCCGAGGGATTCGGATCGGATCGGGAGCAACTTTTCAGTGTTGTAACGTTTCGTCTGTCGCGCCATTGAACTTTAACGGCGCAGGCGCAACGATCCTTGACTTTGCGCACATTTCTCTGTGAGGAAGTCGTAAAGATATCGCATTTATGTTTCCGTGTGATATTTCGATCGAATTTCACGTTATTTGGTAATGATGGCCACAGCTGCGTTCGATTGTGCCAGATAAGCAATCGTAAAGGTGGACCGGATACTTTTGTAATGTTAACGTGGTCAACAAGCTTTCAATTGACAGTTGATAGTAATTATCTGCCTGATCACTTTGTATTTTATGCTAAAGTGAATTTGCTGATTTGAAAATTAACGTCAATATATTATTTTGACATTATTAAAATTCTGAAATTGGTGAAGTAGGTATTGTAATTTTCATGTGTCTTTCGTTTTATTTATTTCATGACTAGTTATAATTTCATAGATAATAATGTTCTGTATGGTGTATAAATAAAGAAGAAAAAAACAGAAGCTGAAAATGCCGTGTTACTTTTATTTACACACTTGTCGCCACGTTACGACGTGATAACCGATTGCAGGGCCGAACTGAGAATATAGACATATTGGTGTCACATGTGGTCAAACGTCATAGTCGATCGTGCATTTTAACTGAGTAAAACTAGACTACGAACTACTAAACTAGTGTGCGCGTTCCATTCGTATCGTAAGTTTACGTGCGAGTAAAATTAGTACGAAAACGCTTCTAGAAGCGGCTGACGTACGTTTAAATTAGTTATAAATATAATATTTAGTTTTAAGGATCGACCCATCTCGGTGGCCGCGTGGCTAGCATTCAGAGGTCCCGAGCTCAACCCAGGTCGGGCAAAATTTGTTTCAGATTTTTCGATGCATAGCCCGGCTTTGTGATCACCAACCCGCATTTGGCCAGCGTGGAGATTAAGCCAATACTCATCAATTGTAGTGATGACTTGATTTCAATAATGGAGGCTTATACAGATTGAAAAATAATAATAATAAAAAAACAGAGTAAGTTATTGAGCGCTACAAATAGGTACTCCCTTGATCGGCCCCTGAGCTTATACTAGATAAAGATAAAAATAATTTATACCAAAAACTAGGTTTATAGTTTCTAGCTTCTGATCTTGGAATAGAGGTCAATATCGCACGGCACGCCGGCCAGTCAGATCGGTCGTTATCATTATCTGTCGAGCTGATCATTAATTCCGACGTTACGGTTTGACATATTAAATGGACACCATAATTGAGGTGTATTATCAAATAATTATGTAATTTATAAGTTGGGTCATGTATGACTGGTTTTAATTGAATAATTCTAATAACTACATGACATAGATAATAGTAGGGTTTTCCAACATCTCGTTGGTTGCGTTTCAATAAAGAACGTCAAACTACTCAGTCGGGTGGTAAAGTTGTACCTCGCACCAAGTAAGTTTATTTGTCAAAATACCTATGCACATTACGTCAATGGTTTGTAAGGTATTATAGGTAAAAAGGTGAGGAGCTCGATGACGCAGTGGTCAACGCGCGCGTCTGAGATTGCTAAGGTTAAGCAACTTTCGCAAAGGCCGGTCAAAAATGTATCATCTCGAGCTCCTCCGTGCTTCGGAAGGCATGATAAGCCGTTGGTTCCGGCGGCGTTAGCACTCGTTAACAAACGAAAAATCCGCACTGGGCCCGCGTGGTGGTTTATGGCCCATTATTCCTATCCATCCATAGGGAAGGCCCTTGCCGCATCAGTGGGGACACAAAATGGGCTGATGACGATGATGATGATAATGAAAGCGTAGAACAACCTGTATCGTTACATGTGACAACGAAATAATAAATGATTTGATTTTTATTTGATTCGAAATGATTTGAAAAAAAAAAAATCGTTTAAAAAAATTTTGTTTTACGAAACAAATATTTGATAAACTGTAAAAGACGGCGATGTTCTATTGTGAGCATATTTTATTGACAGACTGCTATCAGAACAGTCACAGTGTTAGTCATATATATTTAGATATTGCATCATATCGGTATGGTACATAGATCTGACAATATTGTAAATAGTTTCTCAACATAGATATCATATAATAATAATCATACCTCATAACGCCAACCCATATGCCACCAGGCCTGAGCAGACAAGACAATGACGCGTCTCGCGTTTCCTGGTCATGTGACCAATCAAGTAATTATTGTTCGTAATAGATCGTCAAATGCATCAGTTGGCATGTGGAAACAGAAACCTTGTTACGGAGAACAGCTGAAAAGAATAGGACACTATATAAAAGTTCCGTACTCTATAAGAAATTAAATTAATCTTCATTCAAGTAATCTTATTAGATAAGCGCTTTTAGATCTTCTCAAAATATTTTGCCTGATAACTATTTATGACGGTAGTAGTTGACATTGAATTGGCGCCTTTGGCTTTCAAAGTAAAAAAGTAAATAGTGTTGAATAATTTCGGCGGGCTGGTTAGAACCACGATAGCTCAATTGGAAGAGCACCTGACCCGGTATGTCAAAAGGGTGCAGGTTCAAATCCTGCTCGTGGAAATTTTTTCAACATTGTGTTTTTGTGAAAAAAATACTTTTATATATTTTTACACTTTTTAAATTGTATATTATTGCTATCGTGGTTCTAACCAGCCCGCCGAAATTATTCAACACTATTTACTTTTTTACTTTGAAAGCTGCGGGCGGCGCTCAATTGGAAGAGCACCTGACCCGGTGTGTCAGAAGGGTGCAGGTTCAAACCCTGCTCGTGGAAATTTTTTCAACATTGTGTTTTTGTAATTTGTATCGCAACAAAATTTGCGTTAAAATTATATAAACAAAAACAAAAACATTTTAGTTTTTTTACGTTAATTTAAACTGGCTGAGATAATAATTGGGCATGAACCATAATTGACAAAAGAAAACAATCACAAAAAATTGGAACAGCAAGCCTAAAATCTTAACACCAAATTGAGGTCTGAACGCAAAATCAAATTAACAAAAGACGACCTAGAACTTAATATGATATAACCTACAGCAATAACAGCATCTCCGCTCTAATGTTTTGTATGTTAACCGGGCTATTCGAACTATCAATTTGCTTTCAAAGAGTAATATTAATAACCCAGTCGAACTGAGAGAGTACGCGCGGTCACGTGGCCTACAAATCTAATAGTAAGAACGAAACAATAGCTTTTACGGTTACCCGTTGGACGAGAGATGGTTTTAACTGACATGTTAACGGAACATTAAAGTTTACACTTAAGGCGAAACACTGAAAAAATGCACCAACTTTTGTCGAATAGTTTAGGACTACTAGGATATGACGGACGAATCTGAAATGTTGATACAGGTCATGGTTTTATCTTGAATTTGCTAGCTCAAATACATGATTGTATAATTAGAACTCGATCATAATTATTACCGAAAACACCTCAAAAAAACCGGTCAAGTGCGTGTCGGGCCACGCGTAGCCCATCTTAATAATGCGGACTCTGAGAAGAGGGCTTTAATGAACATTTATTTAACGATGGCTCATATACTTAAATGTAGATACTACCGGTTTCACACACCTGGACAACGTTATTTAAGTAGTTCCCAATGAGGAATTTGTACCGCGCTAAGTACATTTTATAAGTTGGTCGACTGTTACTCGTAAACTTGTAAAGCCTACTTAGCTGTGATAGTTTTCCTTTTAACTTCGTCATATATACATGTATCCAAAAACAACCATTTGTCTGGCAGGGGGGGGGGCAAAACAACCATTTTGTTAGAGTCAAGTGTCCCACTTGACTCTAAAAGAATTTTGCACTTTAAAGCTTAATAGCTCACAAATGGATGCCTCAATCAAAAAACTGTTTTCACAAACCCGCAATATTTTTGAAATTGCTATCCAACGACACCCTAAACTATGTGGTACACAAGAAAAAAAATTACATCCTCACTTCACTTGTGGGGGGTGTAACAGCTTTCTGGTACTAAGAGCCTATGAGCTAGACTGGGAACAGACAGACGGACATGGCGAAACTATAAGGGTTCGTACGTAAGGTACGTACTTTCGACCTTATTTCAGCGCTTGTAAGGATCAGCCGTTTTAAATGTAACTTGCTAATAAGCAACAATTGAAGCGTCGGAAGCTGAATGGACCATGTTATGTTGTAAACATCACGACACGATGTTACTAAGTACCTACAACACGCTTATAGAACTTTTTTCAACACTTTTCAGATTGTAGGTATTTTGTTTGCAACAAAAATTTTGTGTATTACAAAAATAAGAATAAGAAACATTTATTGACCTGCACAAAAACAAATGCAAATAGATGAGAAGAAAAATAATTAATTAATTAAAAAATGTTTTTGTTTTGTTTATATAATTTTAACGCAAATTTTGTTGCGAAACAAATTACTAAAACACAAATGTTGAAAAAATTTCCACGAGCAGGATTTGAACCTGCACAATTCTGACATACCGGGTCAGGTGCTCTTCCAATTGAGCTATCGTGGTTCTAACCAGTTCGCCGAAATTATTCAACACTTTTTACTTTTATGTCCGTACATCGAAGGCCTTATTTATGATTCCTATCAATATAACAAGTGTAGAGTTTGACCACACAAACAATTGAGCGGATAGTGTTGTTCTTTATCAGTTCCATTGGAAGATAGTTCCATACTTTTATTATGAATCATGACAGGCTGATTCACTCAACCGAAATGTCGACTCGTTTTGCCAATTGTTGATTGATCGTAGATACATAACTATTTGTCAATCTATTTAATCTAATCGATTGATGCCCATTATCAATATTAATTTAGGTAATTAAAACATTCAAGACATCGTATCTTATATTTTAATTAAAGATATCGGGAATTTTCTGGGAAAACACACGATTTATCGGTCAAAAAAAGTCGGTTTTTTTTCAATTTCCAAAAAAAGTTTTTGATTTTTTCCAAAATATTTTTACATAATTTTAAACCTCTTCGAATTCCGCGTCTTTTGAGCCCTCATACGTCCTCGTGGCCTTAAACCTCAGGGTATCACGGGCGAGTCGCACTTTCAGCGAAAATGGGGCCCTACTGGAGCGAACGAAAAAACATTTTCAATGTTAAAATAACAAAATATATCTTTACCCGTCCAATCAAATCAGTTAAGATTATATACGAGTATTATGCAAGAGTACCTTCTGCCCTTGCTGTTTAGTCAGTACGTACTTAAACTCGGAAAGCGGAGAACTAGTGAAAGCACTATCATGCACTTGCATTCTTCCGCATGCAGTGGCCTCAGTGACTGCTCCGTACGTCACGTGATATTTGTCACAACTGAAGACTATATAAATACTCGTACTTACTATCGGATCGGCAATTTCATTCTCGTTTCGCTCGCCGCGCAGTACGCACGTCTCGCTCGTGCTCTGTCGCGCGCTCGGTCGCGTTCCGTTTGTTTGTCTCGGTTCCTTTTACTGTGTACCGGTACGGCTCCGGTGCATAGTACGTCGCGTGTAGCGCTCTCGACGCAATTTTCATTGCGGGAGCGCTCTTTCACTGTTTTACAACGGTAGTTGTCTTGGAAGACTACGCTTAGTAGCCAACTGGTGGATACTTAACGGTGCCAACGAAGCCAGTTGGGGCACTGACCCGGCTGCCCTCCTGACCCTCCTGGGGGGAAAACACTCCGGAAGAGTTCTGGCAAAGTTGGCCTTGGGGGATCTCCTAGTCAACTCAGAACTATTCTCTAACACTAACCAATTTAGGTACACACCCTACGGTGAATTGATTTTCACCGGAGGACAACACCTAGGGCCATTCAGGCAGTAGGCTCTTTTCTTACTCACGCCTCCCTGTCTGTGACGGGGAGGGTCTGACATTACACACGCATCCTAGTGCATGGTTTTAGACCGTGCGCTAGGATGGAGCTCGAGGTGATTGAGTCCTTGATAGGGCAAAATCACCCCGAGGTCTTCAATGTCCTTAGGATAGCCCACAATTTACAAAAGCCCTCCCCCGCGCCCTCCCCGCGTTACTCGCCTTATGCGAAACCCGCCCAAGCGCCCGCCGCTTCTTTAGCCCCCACGTCCAACGCGTGTCCCGTTGATAGGCCTATCATTAGGTTAGGCCAACCCTTGTCCCCGTCCGGTCCCGAGTTTGAGATGGAGGTTTGTCCCTCCACCTCCGATGCGAGACAGGATAACCCTCCCGTCTCGGACTCCGATCCCGATGTAGTTACATCGGACTCGGAATTCGAGACCGTCACCCGTAAAGGGAAACGGACCCGCAAGTCCGCCCCTGCCTCCGTCCCTCCGCCTAAGGCCGCTAAAGCGAATAGCGCGCCCTCTTCCCGCCCTTGCTCCCCTAGGCCCGAGCCGAGCCAGCCGCGCAAGGAGAAAAAGATCCCTCCGATTTTTGTCCAAGAGACAAAAAATTTTAACGAGATTATGCGATCTCTGAAGGCCCGACACAATGTCATCCCATTAAGGAATCGCCTTATTAAAGGCGCTAAAGGTGACCCAGAGATGGTCAAGGTGGAGCTCGCTACCGTGGCCGACTTCCGCTCATGCACGGCGTTTTTACGCGCTAATAACGTGCCGTTCCACACGTACTCGCTCCCCGAGGAGCGAGTACTATCAGTTGTAATCCGCGGCCTTCCCACGGATTGGGACCCGAAGATAGTCCTTGACGACCTTAAGTCGCAAGGCTACCCCGTCCTTGACGTGACCCGTATGCTCGGCAAGGACAAATCTCCGTTGAGCCTCCTAAAGGCAAATTTAGACAATACCCCCGAGGGTAAATCTATTTTCAATGTCAAGACGATCGTAGGCTTCGATCGCCTTTCGATTGAGACCCCCCACAAGCGTGGCATTGTTGGTCAATGCCACAAATGCCAACGTTACGGGCATGCCGCCCGTAACTGCTTTGCCCGCCCCCGGTGCGTTAAGTGCTTGGGCGACCACGCCACGGAAGCGTGCTCTAGGCCTAAAGCGCCGGCGCCGGTCTCCGTCGACCCGCCCGGTTGCGTGAACTGCAGCGCTTTGGGACACACCGCGAATTATCGCGGCTGCCCCAGAGCTCCGCGTAGTAACGCAACCCGCGGGTCGGGACCGCGCCGTAACCCCGCGACTCGAGCTCCGCCGCCTTCACAGATCGCGAAAGTCTCGCTCCGCCCCGCGGCCCCCTTACCACCGCCCCGCAATCCGTGGGCCACTCCGCGGGCTTCCCAGCCCGCGGCGGTAGCCCCCGCGTCAGACTCGCTAGTCGACTTTCCCGCGACTGGCCCGGCTCGTGTCCCACCGCCACCTCCGGCTGAAACTCCAATGGAGCTAAGCCTTCCCGAGGCCCCTCAGGCCGTAGCCCCAAAGGCCAAGGCCCCTAAGGCCAAGGCCCCTAAGGCCAAGGCCACTAAAACCAAGGCCCCTAAGGCCCAGCCCACCAAGCCTAAACGGCAAACCCCCGCCCCTAAGGCAGTCATGTCACCCAAAGCTCGCGCGCAACATTCGTTTGCCGCGACTGTAGGTTCCCTTCCGGTAACCTTCTCTTCCATGTCTACGGTTGTCGAACTTGTAAAGATTTATCGTTACAAGGACGAGATCGCAGAGGTGGAAAGAAAGTTGCGCGAAGCCGCCTCTTCCCCCGACGCTTGTCCCGCTATGATCATAGCGACAATCTTTAACGATCACGGTCCCCTGTTGGACAAGATCACGTCCCTTCTTGACTCTCTTAAAGAATCATAAATGGATAATACGCCCCCTCAAAGAATTAAGCCCCGCTCTCTAACGGTTGCGTTTTTCAACGCGAACGGTCTCAGTAGTCAACGCGACGAGGTGTCCGATTTTCTAACCGAACACGCCGTCGACGTTTTTCTAGTACAGGAAACGTTCCTAAAACCATCCATCCGAGACCCTCGCATGGCTAACTACAACCTTGTCCGTAATGATAGAGTCGGCCGCGGTGGCGGCACTCTTATCTATTACAAGCGGTCGCTTCATTGTGTCCCGCTCGATCCCCCGCAGCTATCCGATATGGAGGTATCGGTCTGTCGGCTAGGCATGACGGGCCACCCGTCTATCACTATCGCGTCCGCGTATCTGTCCCCGAATAAGCTTCTCACGCAACCCGATCTCGAGGCGCTGTTTGCTATGGATAACGCCGTCATTATTGCCGGCGATTTCAATAGCAAACACGCTCAGTGGAGTTGCAACTCAACCAACCGTAACGGTCGGGTGATGAGCCACCTCGCTGAGTCGATGCTCTTCGATATCGTAGTGCCTATGGAGGCCACTCACTATCCGTTAGTGGACAACTACTCCCCTAACCCGTTGGATATGGCGTTGCTAAGGAACGTAACCTTACGGTTGCGTTCCATAGAAACGATCCACGCGCTCTCCTCCGACCATAGGCCGGTGGTTTTACAGTTAGGCCCCCCCACCGACCCCACCCCCGTTATTAAGGTGGTGACTGACTGGGATAAGCTTGAGAAATTACTCGAGCCTACCGCCAGTGAGTCACTAAACCAAATCCCCGATAGCATTGTCTCGCCTCACGAGACAGTGGCCGCGGTCGACGCCCTCAGTAGTCATCTCACTAACGCTATAAGCGAATCGTCCCGGCGGGTTGTTGCGACGGGTGACCATCGCTTCAAACTGCCGGACGATGTGAGGCAACTGTTGAGGGCTAAGAACGCCGCCACGCGCGCTTACGACTCCTATCCCACTTCGGACAACCGAGTTCGTATGCGCTCTTTGCAGCGCGCTGCTAAGGAGCGCATTCAAGAGCTCCGCGGTACGAATTGGGATGGCCTACTTAAAGAGATCTCGCCCTCTCACCAAGCTTATTGGAAGTTGGCGAGAGCCTTTAAGTCGGATACAGTCACTTCTATGCCCCCGCTTAACAAACCCGACAACTCGATCGCCTTTGACGACGACGAGAAAGCCGAATGCCTCGCCGACAGTCTCGAGTCTCAATGCTCGCCTAGCACTCTCCCAGTCCCTCAGGACCATGTAGACATGGTCGATAGGGAAGTAGATAGACTCTCGTCCCTCCCCCCAACCGCAACCCTCCCGCCTGTTACGGAGGATGAGGTGCAAACGCTCATTAGACGACTCAAACCCCGTAGTGCCCCCGGGGCAGACGGCATCTCAAACAAGATCCTTAAGATCTTACCCGCTCAGCTTATCCTTTTAATAGTAGCTATCTTCAATAGCGCCATGGCAAACGCAATCTTTCCCGCTGCGTGGAAAGATGCGGTTGTCATAGGTATCCATAAACCCGGTAAACCGCGTAACGCCCCTTCTAGTTATCGCCCCATCAGTCTTCTCAAATCGCTGGGAAAACTGTACGAACGCGTTCTAGTATCCCGCTTAAAGGACTTTGTGTCCTCTAACAATATCCTCATAGACGAGCAGTTTGGGTTTCGCCCCAAACACTCGTGCACCCATCAATTGCACCGCCTCACGGAGCATATTCTATCCGGCCTCAATAAAAGGGCCCGTCCCAAGGGCACCGGAGCTCTTTTCTTCGACGTTGCGAAAGCGTTCGACAAAGTTTGGCACAACGGCTTAATTTATAAGCTTTACCAATTTGGCGTGCCAGACAGACTCGTGCACATCTTACGAGACTATTTGTCGGATCGCTCCTTTCGCTTCCGCGTCGAGGGAACGCTCTCCGCCCCTCGTCCCATTCGAGCCGGTGTTCCGCAGGGATCCGTGCTCTCCCCAATCCTGTTTGCGCTTTACGCAAACGATATTCCGAAGACCCCACGCGTAGAGCTAGCTCTATTCGCGGATGACACCGCGCTATATTCCACTGGTAGAGATAAAGTCGCGGTTTCCAACCGACTCCAAAAGGCCGCCAACAACCTCGGCGTTTGGTTTCGCAAATGGCGGATTGAAGTTAACCCCGAGAAAAGTGCCGCAGTGTTCTTTTCTCGAGGTAACGACGATCGTCGCCCTCCTATACGTTTATTTGACCGTGCTATCCCTTGGGTAAAGCAGGTGAAATATCTCGGTGTCACCCTCGATAGAAGGATGACGTTTGCGCCTCACCTTAAAATCGTCCGTAACAGGGCCGCGTTCATATTAGGTCGATTATTCCACCTTATAGGCAGGCGGAGTAAAATGTCTCTTAGACATAAGACGACAATTTACAAAGCTTGCATCCGCCCCGTCATGACTTACGCTAGCGTAGTTTTCGCGCACTGCGCGCCCTCCTATTTGTATCGTTTACAAACGCTACAAAACCGATTCATGCGTGGTGCCACGGGTTGCCCGTGGTACTATCGCAACGTAGATCTCCACCGCGATCTTGATCTTCCCACTATCAAAGACTTTATCAAGGACGTTTCCATACGTTACTTTGATAACGCCCCCCACCACCCCAACCCGCTTGTTGTGGCGGCCGCCAACTATAATGTTGGAAGCCTTCCACCAACAAAACGGCTCATGTCTAGGCGTCCTAAGCACGTCCTAGATGACCCCGACGATCCCATAACGGTTGCGAACGCCCCCCCGCCCGATCCTCTAAATGACAGCACACATTTACAGAATACACTAAACATGCACACCAGTTTAGGCCCAAGACACCGTACTCGTAGAACAAGGGTACGAAGAACCGGTTCACACACGCTCTACACCAGGTACAGACATGTACCTGGTCGGTTCTCTCCTCCTCCACGGCCCGGTCAACCCGAGCCGAGGTCCGTGCCTTTAGAGGCGCCCTCGGGTTGCTCCGCTCCCCGATCCGATCCGAACCCTTCGGAGAATCTAGTAGGGCACGGGGACGCGCACTTGTGCGCGATGCCGTTCCCTCTAGATAACCTCTGAAGGTGATTCGTTTCACACGGCTTGAGGGACCCTTTACGTTCCTCGCCGCCCCCAAAAAACCCGGTGAAGCTGAAAATGCCGCAGCGGCAATCAGCAATCTCTCTCCAAAAAAAAAAAAAAAAAAAAAAAAAATATCGGATCGGTAGAATAAGGTCCCGTGAACGTTAGATCTACGTATTTTTTTTCTGCCTAATTTCACTACGTCAGGTAATAACACTAAGAACTGGGTAGTGCTAGTTTTGTCCAGAAGCAGGGACCAAAGGGGTCTACAATTGCTGAGCAAAAACAGCACTTAAAAAAGCCACTATTATAATTCACGTCATCCACTGCCAGATATTTTTGATGGTTCCAACATGCTGCCAGACATAGTTAAAGGTCAGCTGTAGGTAGGCAGAGACAATCATATTAAGAAAGCCAGTAAGAGTACAACAAAAAATCTAAATTTAAATGTGGAATGTTTACAAATCAAACTCGATAAGTTCGTATTATAATAATGAGTAAGTTCATATAGAAAAAACTTAGCTGCTCATAAATATTAAATAACTAAAACTTTAATAATATTTTTATTTTTTTTGAGAGAGATTGCTGATTGCCTCTACGGCATTTTCAGCTTCACCGGGCTTTTTTGGGGGCGGCGAGGAACGTAAAGGGTCCCTCAAGCCGTGTGAAACGAATCACCTTCGGAGGTTATCTAGAGGGAACGGCATCGCGCACTAGTGCGCGTCCCCGTGCCCTACTAGATTCTCCGAAGGGTTCGGATCGGATCGGGGAGCGGAGCAACCCGATCCGTTCTAAAGGCATGGACCTCGGCTCGGATTGACCGGGCCGTGGAGGAGGAGATGCATATGCATCTCAAACTTATATTATTATTATTATTATATTATATATTTGTTATGGAATCTTGAGCTACGAAAGTATTTTCAGTTTTTGGGTCGTAAGTAAAACTTCTCAGTCGACTGTTTTTCAGAATGCATATTTATATTATACTTTAAAATAAGTTTCGATCGTTTTTATCTAATACTAGCGGCCCGTCCCGGCTTAGCACGGGTGGTTTTTTTATATAGCCTATGTTACTCAGCGCTAATGTAGCATTCTAATGGTGAAAGAATTTTTTAAATCGGTCCATTAGAGAGTGGTTTGTATGGGAAAAGAAATTTGTTGGTTTTACTATTTTCCTAGTATTTTTACGTTTTTTCTCTCCATAAGAACCTTTCTCAGACTTCATCAAAACCATAAAAAAGGAATCAACCAAATCGGTTCAGCCGTTCTCGTGTTTTGCGATTAGCAACACATTTAGCGACTCATTTTTATTTATATAGATATCGATTTTAGCCTGTGATTTGTCACAGATACGTTACTGGTATTACAACAACACTAGCGTGGAGTGTTCTGGTAACAGTGTCGTAATCGATGGGAAGGGACGGCGATTGATTTAACAGTACGCAATGTATTGATTTATGATGCACAACTGAAGTGTGGTAAGTGAAGCGATTTAACTGCCAAGTCTTACCGCTCGGTCACACAACAAAATATAGAGACAGCAAAAGTTAAGTTCATTTGTGTAGGTACTTCACTTCGTATACCTAATCATCGTCACCAGTTATTTTATGTCCCCACTGCTGGGGCACGAGCCTTCCCTATGGATGGATAGGGAGAACGGGCCCAGTGCGGATTGGTGGTTGTTAACGACTGCTAATGCAGCCGCGACCGACGGCTTTACGTGCCTTGCTCGAGATGATACAATTTTGGTTACCCATCCGATGACCGGCCGATGCTAAAGTTGCTTGACCTTAGCAATCGCAGACCGGGCGCCTTAACCACTGCGTCGAGCTCCTCTTAATGTTTTATTAAATTATTGGTCTTAATGAAACTGATTTTCATTTAGGTAGTAAACGATTTATCTGTTACTTTGGAAGAAAAAGTTCTTGTTGAAAAACGTGTTTTGTTTTTCGATTTTGACCAAGTATGACCAGATTAAAATTTTGTTGTCCAAAAGTTGGCAATCCTTTATGTAGTAAAAAAAATAAAAGAGGGCTTCTTGGCGGGAAAGTGAAGAGTCATGTCTGCGGTTTTGTTTTATTTTCTAAAATTGTGTTATGTCGAATATTAATGTGAAATAATGGTGGATTATTAACCGTTAAGTGTTCGTGAGTGTGCATGAGTGTTGGCAAATGAAACAAAACAGTGCAATGTTACTTTTCAAATTCTCACAAGAAGTCTGCGTGAGGACTTAGTAAAGCCCCACATCTTTACTGAGATACTCGAGGGGTTGGGGGGGTAATATCATTTCTCATTTCTATTATCATTCATCATCATCAATATTGTTTATTTATGTATTACAATGAAATTAAGAAACTATGTAAGATTTCACAAAACATCAATGCGTAATAATAATTTGCTGTGCAATCAAAAACATATTAAGTACAAACAAATAATTTACCTGGGACTTTTGTTTCGCTCGTCAATAATCCAACTTTAGTTTCACTTAAAACTTTTTGTTATTATCACAAAAGCGCAGTTCAATTTCACAAAGTTCAAATTATTATTATGAATTGCGATTGCGCGGCATTTATTTATCTCAATTAGACCACCACTGGCAAAGGAGTTAACGCTCGTGCAGCCGGGCCGTTGCCATGTCACGGACTGACAATGGCAGAGCACTATGTCGTAGAGAATTAATTTTTTTTGCAGAATCATATAACGTGTGTTTGATGTTTTACAAAGTACCATTATGTAATTGTCATTAACAATCACTGTACCAAACCTGTTTAAGTTATTAACATTGTCTTAAACCAGCACATAGGTACTGCTTGGAAACACACTTTAAATTTAAATTTTTAAATAATAAAAGTTCTACTAAAAATCTAATCCTTAGAATATTGTTGACTAATATAAAATAATAAAATTAAAAGACCACTTTAGATTAAAGTAGAATTAAAATTTAATGTAAAATTAACAATGCAACCTTTTGTAAAAGCGATCGGTCAACCAATTGAATTCGTATTCGTGTTATTGCAATGATGATTGATTCATTTATAAACTAAATGTTAGCGAGCCGTTTCAATAATAGGTACGAGTATAATATAATATGGACTGTATCAATACCTACCTACTATCAAGTAAAACAAATTGTATCTAATAAAACTTTATAAAAAAAATATAATTATGATGCCGTTTAAATGATTTACTTAACTGCCTACTCACATAAGCAATAACGAAACATTTTTTTAAATATTTTACTTATATTGCAAACTTGCTACTAATGTGTACAATCAGGTCGGGTCAGTGTTGGAAACGAACTTTTCGATATTGTGTCGGGTGGTTGTGGTACCGTCGTTGTTTCTGATTTCCATAAACGAGTGCTTTAGCTACTTACCTTGGGATCAGAAAAATGTATGTGATGTTGTCTAATTAAAAAAAAATGTTAAACTTAAACCTTTACGATCCAGCTGCACATACCCGGTGTCAGGATGTTGCCTAAGTATCTGACTGGCTATTTCTACCACCAAGCAGCATTACCGTTTCTATTTTGAGGGGAGCTAGATCCAGTGAAACAATTACAGAGCATAGACAAATATAAAATTAAAAGAAAAAAAACTTTTTAAAAACAAGCTTTTATTACTTGTTAATTTAAAAAAGAACTAAAGAGTTCAAAATAATTTAATTTAAAAATCTTTGCGTTTTTATCACAGACCCAATTTTTTTATAAATAAAAGCGTGTTACATTAAAAGCTTGTTTTTAAAAAGTTTTTTCTTTTTATTTTATTTTTAAATTTTTATTATTTTTTAATGACATGTTTATACATCCTCATATCATTCAGCCCTCGGCACGTGCTCACCTTAGCATTGGGTCACCCATCTTATCCATCTAATCAAAGATAGAAATCCACATTCATAACAAACGGAACGAACGAACGAACGAACTTGTTTTCCCGAGTTCCTATGGCCATCTTCCAGCTATATCATCAGACTCTGGTTACCATCTAGCAACAAAGTACTTGTCAAGACGGATCAAAAGAGTCCAAACTCGATGGGGTTGTGTTGTTTAACTACCGAGTTCAGCCACCTTCCGGTTCCATTATCAGATCAGCTCCATGTCATAATAATTTTGCATTGTCATCCGATTTACACATGCATGCAAAATTTCAGCTCAATCCGTCAACAGGAAGGGGGTCAAATTTCAATTACTAGATTTGACCCAAACAAATTACAAAAACACAATGTTGAAAAATTTCCACGAGCAGGATTTGAACCTGCACCCTTCTGACATACCGGGTCAGGTGCTCTTCCAATTGAGCTATCGTGGTTCTAACCAGCCAACAAAATACAAAAACACAATGTTGAAAAAACAAAATTCGCAATTGTTTCGCAACAAAATTTGCGTTAAAATTATATAAACAAAATAAAAACATTTTATAAATAGCTTGCCCACTTCTTAACTGATCTTTAGTATTTGTAAAAATATTATGATCGGGTGTTAATGACGGTAGTTGTTGACATTGAATGGGTGCCTTTGGCTTTCAAAGTAAAATGTAAATAGTGTTGAATAATTTCGGCAGGCTGGTTAGAACCACGATAGCTCAATTGGAAGAGCACCTGACCCAGTATGTCAGAAGGGTGCAGGTTCAAATCCTGCTCGTGGAAATTTTTTCAACATTGTGTTTTTGTAATTTGTTTCGCAACAAAATTTGCGTTAAAATTATATAAACAAAATAAAAACATTGGCCCAAACAATTTACAGGGCAAGCTAAATAAAAGCTTGTAAAAACGGAGGCTTCAGGGTAGGCGTTTGTGCCCCTGGCGTTGTAAGCATCCAGTGGGCTGTATGCTTGAGTGTAGGCACGAAAAATGTATCATATACATTGTAAAGTGCATCTTATACTCTTTTGTGATACAATTGGTGCCAGAACCAAAAATATCTCGATCCACATCATCATCATTATCAGCCCACTTCCGCCCACTGCAGGGCATAGGCCTCTTCACTCGCACGCCACTCTTCATGGTCCTGCGCCATCCCCAGCCCGCCACCCGGACTAGGGCATCCGACCACCAACCTGGAGGTCTGCCGGGCATTTCTTGGCATAGGGGTTATATTATTATTATTTTAGGTTCGGTTTCTGGTTTTTTTTAGAGAGTTTGCCGATTGCCTTGCTTGACATTTTCAGCGAGACCGGACTATTTTGGGGGCTGCGTAAAACTGAAAGCGTTCCTCAAGACGAGTGAGTCGAAGCACCGTCTGAGGTTTTCTAGAGGGAACGGCGTCACGCACTAGTGCGTGTCCCCGCTTCCCGACTAGATTCTCGGAGGGGTTCGGATCGGATCGAGAGCGGAAGAATACGGGTGCCTCTAAAGACTAGGACCTCGGCTTGGGTTTAGTGGTATAGCTTGTACGAGTATTAACCTACACTGGTATGATACCACTATTGTTTCTAAGTCTGTCGTCAAAACAGTGCTTGCAGCACTCAATAACTAAGCGATCTCCTTTCTAAAAAAATCCTCATGTCTAGACGAACATACTACCCAGACAACACTATCAACGAAATAAAGAATACACTCTACTTAAAAGCTATGAAAAAGTAAATAAGTTTCAATCAGCAATCATAAGGAATTGCAATACGCAATATGGCCGACCGGCGGTGGCCCAAAAACAAAACAATAAAAGATCGCAAGATATCATTACAGGACATTAACGATGTCATTGGCCACAGAAACGCAGAAGTGTTTTTAAAAATTGACATCAGTTGTAAAATTCCATATAAAAACAAGACCGTGTATAATTATGGCAATACACTGAATTTTGTTATTGGCAAGCAGTTACGATATTTAATTTGCATTTGGTTATTTTTTTTTTAATTTTTTAGTTATTTAATGTAGCCTATAAGATTTATCAAATATATTAAATTAGGGATTATACCAATTTAACGTGTGACATAGGTAATAAAATAAAACTGTTCGCACAAATTTACTCGTATTTATTTTACAATTAGTTAAAATGATATGTTCTCATTTGTCAACTTTGTACGAGTATAATCACGGATGAAGTAAAGAGTTTTCTTTATTTTTTAATCTCAAGTTACAATATTTCTTCCATTCCTTTTGAAAAGTTCTTGTTTTGCCAATTTATTAAGACAAGTGTAATCTTTCCCACCTTGACAAAGAGGTCCTTCAAGCGAGGCGTGAAGAGGCACCTTGTGGGCCGGCAGGGTGAGGTTGACTGATGCTGCGTTGTTTTTCACGCTGCACCAGTTGTCTTCGCGTCTGGACTCCATTTTCACTTAACATCAGGTGGATTGGAGTCATTAGCGTGCCAAAAATAACTGTTTCTTTTAAAATATATATTTGGCATGCAAATGACGTGAAAACGCCGCGGCATCCGTCAACCTCACCATGCAGGCAATAACTACCTCTTCACGCCTCGTTCAAAAAACTTTGACTCAAGAATATAACGAAAAAAATTATTTAAAATTGCAGACGAACTAACCAACAATGCGGAAAGATGTTACACATTTTATAAATTCACCTTACCGATTCAGTCGTTTCGTTACCCAAGAGTGAGTATAAACTAAGACGTCGAGCGCGACCGTGGCCTTCACGTGCGCCGCCGTCATTGGACGGTGGCAGACAAAAAACAATATCATTTGAAGCGAAAAATTACAATGGAGTTTGTACGGAACCGAATGGCTCTAGAATGACATACAAATGGTTGATAATACGATTGCCCGCCGTTTTGTGCTAAATATAGCAAGATGATACGGTTCGTATACATTCGATAGGGTAGTGTTCGACACAGTAACTGGACACAGATTTTCGTCGCCGAAAAATAACCTTCATTGAAATTTCACTGCATGACTGCCAGGAAACATGTGGTCAAAACGCAAATCATTTATTCAGTTAAGGCTAAAATAGCTCTTAAACATTAAAAAAAATGATTTGACTTTGATTTATGTACGTCATTATGCCATCGGTGCGTAAGTCGACCTTGTAAGTACTGAAAAAAGAACCAGCAACAAATTCAACAAGGGCACTTTTTTTTCCTTACAGCGTCATAATATTGGAAAATGCCTTAAAATAGAAGGACACTATTTTATTACAAATAAACACAACATAAAGGACAAACCACTACATATAAAAACATAATTTCAAAATAAAACATCAAAGTTTGCAAGTATTAAAAATTATTTCCGAAAAACAGATAAACTGCAGTTAACTATACAACCTAAAAAGAGGTTTGTACTCAGTTGTTGCCAAAGTTGTGGACAAATGAAACTTGATCATATTACTACTAAACTAACTAATTGAAGTCTGACCTCTGAGAATGAAGCCGATATTTTAACCACTAGTTTCAACTACTTTGAAGTCCGTACAGATTTAAATATCTACCCATTAAGAGGATTTCGGCTACTTAGCTGAAGCCTGACCATTACTCGCAACCATCACAAATCAACACAAAAAATCTATTTAATTTGTCTTTTTGCTGATTTATTTGTTATTTTACATACTTTTCCCAAACGGCTTTTTGAATAGCAGTAAGTGTTACCCAATAACAACGCCAATCATAATCCACTACACTATGATTGTTAAATAAAAAAGAAAACAAAAAAACTGAACGAAACGGACTGAAAAATATCAAAGAGAGTAATCGGTCTGCATTTGGAAAACTTAAAACAAT
The DNA here is from genome assembly GCA_949315975.1 of Eudonia truncicolella. NCBI lineage: Eukaryota > Metazoa > Arthropoda > Insecta > Lepidoptera > Crambidae > Eudonia > Eudonia truncicolella. The sequence continues at coordinate 12,111,881 of OX438848.1, forward strand.
GGCGTCGCTTGTAAGAGTGCTTAAATACGTACAATATTCAAGGAAACACTCTTTGTTCTTCCAAACAGGTTCTTTTCAAGAGTATCCGTTACAGTGAAGCTCCAAATAGCCCAATTAGGTGTTATTACGCTGGCAACACTGGTGGGACTCCTTTACCCAACATGGTATTGTGAAATTAAATTGAAGTTTACCCTTTATCCGCATACCGTGTGGATATTTTAAGAGGTTTTCTTTCGACCACTTACAACTGAGCCGGCTAGCGATCATAATTACGACTTTAACTATCGCGCTACAAAATCATAATTGACACGGAATTGATAGCAAAGGTCAAAATTTATTCTTAAATAAAGGATGGCGGCTGATTTTATGTTTGGGTCTGAACGCCATCTTTATTTGATACTAAAATGAGGTTTTTTGGTCTTACTAGGCTATTTACAGTTTGAAATGAAACAACTTTTACGGATCTACTCGCGTTTATTTAATTAAAAGTAATGTATAAAATAAACGCGAGTCCGTAAAAGTTTTACTTTTTATTTTTAAGTGCACTAAAGCTGAATTACAAATTTATAAAAAACAGTGAAAAAATTAAATGCCGACCCGACCCAGCCAGGAATCGAATATTTTAGTTGCATACCCGCAACTAAAATATTTATTTATTTAGGATTGAAAACAGATTTGTTTACTTAATGTACAGAGTGTAATAAGCTTAAGCAGTACTTAATGATAGTTGAACAAGCTACTTACATATAAAAGAAGGCAAAAAAAAACAAGATGTCATGTATCTATTTATCTGTATTTATAAAAGTGAAATGTCACTCATTCATTCACTATAAAAAATCAAAACTTCTTGATTAATAAAATTCAAATTTTCATCGCAGTCGGGGGACCGCTTTGCGGAATATTTTCTTATTTATAAGGTTTTTGTCTTTTAGTTCTTTTTTGCCGTTTTTGTCATGGCAGTCGTGTTTTTAATTTTTTTAATCAAGTCTAGTCTAGTCTCTAACTCTAATAATGACGAATTTTCATCATACCCACATAGGGTAGAATTTCCAAATTTTACTAGCCCTATGTTAGTCGGAACGAAGCAAGGATAAATTGTAACGATACCTCATTTATCCAAATCGGTTCAGGCGTTTAGAAGTCATAGTGGAATAAAAAAACATCACATACATACATACATGAACCCTGAGAGCTCAAAATAAAATATTAAAGACATTGTTCCATAATCCATTTCTTACACCAACTAAACAATTGTACGATAAAACTGAACTAATAAACCTATCCCAACTACATAAATATACAACATGCATTCTAATAAAAAAAAATTACAAAGAATATTAAATCAAATATACAATTAGATATAAAAAATATACGCATTATCTCCGACACAAAAACAAACTCAAATTAATTACACCTAGGACTAAATATGGGAAAAAGACAATTCTGTTTGAGGGAGCACAGCTGTTTAATAGGTTACCAGATGAAGTGAAAACTAGTGAGGCTATAAACATGTTTAAAAATAAACTTAAACTGCATGTCGCGACGAGTACCGCAGAGTGACAATTTGTATACTGTCATTTATGTATTGTTTACATCTCATTATTAGTGAAGTGAAGTGAATTTCGTATGAGAATAAAGATCTTTAAACCTAAACCTAACCCTAAAAACATAACACTTCTTTTTTCGGCAGTCGTGTAACTAAACAAACACAGTGAAATAATAATTTACGTGAAACCCCCTTTCAAATCTAATTAATTAATAATGTTATTTATCAAAATCCTCTTTTAATAGCGTCTTATCCCATTATCAACATTAAAAATATACTGAAAGAGACGGGACACACATATTTATTTAGTTAACGTTACTTAGAACTGTACAAACAGTCAATATTCCAAATCAAACTCGAAGAGATTCTCACGAATGCCAAAAGATCTTCAAACCAACATGCTGAAGTAGAGCAAACATCAGACTTTGATAAACAAAGTGTCAATGTTTGATTACAGATTACTAGCGAGCTGCTCCAAGCCATGGCGAGGACTCGTGACACTTCGAGCAAGTGTTTATTCTCAAATATTATATTTGTGACGTTCGCCATGTCTGTTTTTCATACAGTTTTCTCTTGTGAAGCTTATGTATAGAAAGTATGGAAGAGGAGTTTTTATGTCCCCACTGCTGGGGCACACACCACAGGGAGAATGGGCCGTAAACGACCACGCGCGCCCAGTGCGAGGCGGTGGTTTATAACTGCGACCGGCATCAACGGTTTTATGTGCCTTCGGAAGCACGGTAGAGCTTGAAATGTTAATTTTTGGTCACCTATCCAAACGAAAGTTGCTTTAAAAAGTAAGAGAAACTAAACTTCAGCAATCGCTGACCGAGCGCGTGTACCACTGCGCCACCAAGCACTTCAAGTAGTGGATATTATAACAAAATATATGTCGGCGGCGGGGAGGTTTGTTTGTGTAGGTAGGACGGTCGAGCAAACTCTGATTCGCCGATAACACCGTTCATCTTGGATCTTCAAAATAAAGACGCAGTCGTATTATTTACAGTCACTTTAATGTTATTTTAATATCACAATTAAATTATTTAGAAACAGTTGCCCGATGCAAATGGATTTTAGAAACGAAGTGAGTTCTGCGCGTGCGTACTCTCCGACCGACCGCTCCCGTTCAAATGTGTCCAGTCCGTGGTCGCGCCAAGCCAACTGACGTTGACGTTTCGCGCACCATACAGCATAGGCTGCGCAGACCACTCTAAGTATAGACTATACTTGTCGTTTCTAAGCGATGCTAGCGCCATGTCGCCGACATATATGAAGGGTAATAGAACCAGTGTTGGCAGCAACCAGTGAACGACATGTTTTCCTTTAATCATTAAAAACAGAAGTCAGTAAGTAACTTCAGTCATTAATTATCACGTAAAATTTAAATGAAAATCCTACTAATCGAAGTAACTTGTTTCACAACACAGATTATCTCATACAGCGTAATAAAGAAATCAATGGCCATAAAGTTTTATTATGACACGCCAGCGAGCATAAGGCTGCAGCCTCGGACCACTTATCAGCCAGTAATGGCGGGTAATCGCACACACGCTATTTGGTTTGCTATTAAATTAAATGGCATATGATACGTTTTGTACTATTGTATTCATTTCTCTTGGCACTTAACATAGCTGACGGAAAGCGTAGAAGCAGGTGGTGGTGGTGGGCAAATCATACGTGAATGCTCGCAAAATCAAATCTATAATGTTACATGCGCTTCACGGCTCTTGTCAGTGAACGCTGGTGTCCCTCAAGGTTCCGTTCTGTCCCCCACGTTGTTTCTTCTGTATATCAATGATATGCTTCCACTTGGAAATATTCATTGCTATGCAGATGATAGTACAGTGCACGGTGTGTATAACGGTCACCCTGCGGCTGGGCGAGTCGAGACTGAAGAGAAACGAGTGAATCTTGTCATTGAGCTCAATCGGGTATTGGACCTCATATCTAATTGGAGCTCCAATAATCTGGTTGAATTCAATGCCAAGAAAACACAGGTATGTGCGTTTACGGCCAAAAAGTCACCATTCCTTCCTCTTCCAACTCTTCAGGGCACATCTCTAAGCCTGCAGAACAATATCAACATGCTCGGTATGACGATTCGCTGCGATCTGAATCAAAAGGACTACATCGAAGCCGTGATCAAAACAGCCTCACGAAAACTCGGTGTCCTGAACAGAGTGCGGCGATTCTTTACGCCTGACCAGTTGTGTCTTTTGTACAAGACACAGGTACGGTCTTGCGTGGAGTATTGCTCGCACATCCGGGACGGTTCCGCAAAGTATCTTCTCGATGCCTTAGACAGATTGCAGCGTCGCGCTGTACGTATTATCGGCAATGCAGAGATAACTAATACTTTCGAACACCTGCAATTGCGTAGAGATATAGCGTCACTCAGCGTCTTCTATCGCTTATATCACGGCGATTGCTCTTTGACCTTATCCCACCTTCTCTCTTCCTCCATAGGAGTACACGTGCTGCTCTCCGGTGTCATCGCTTCACTGTCACACATATCCCATCGCGCACAAAGAAATTTGGTGACTCGTTTCTTTGTCGCACCTCCAAAAGATGGAATAGTCTACCAGCACACGTTTTCCCTCTTTCCTATGATATGGGGTCCTTCAAACGAGGCGTGAAGAAGCACCTTGTGGGCCGGCAGAGTGAAGTTGACTGATGCTGCGTTGTTTTCACGCTGCACCAGTTGTCTTCGCGTCTGGACTCCATTTCCACTTAGCATCAGGTGGTGTGGAGTCATTTGCCGTGTATATATATATAAGTATAAAAAAAAATTACACGCGAATGTTTTTCAGTCAGGGAGATAGTATTGTAATGTAATGCTTAAAGTCGAATCTATAATATTACATTACACGCGAACGCTCGTCAGTCAGGGAGGTAGTATTGTAATGTAATGCTCAAAGTCGAATCTATAATGTTACATTACACGTGAATGCTCCCGGTGAGGGAGCACCTTTACAAATTAAAGTTAATAATAATATGCCTTAGTAACAACACATACAAGATCTAGATCAGATAAACTTTGTATCTTTTCATTTTTCCTACACCTTTTTGTTACACTTTGTACATATTTTTAATTATGATTATATTTTATATACTTACTGTTGTAATATATAGTTACTCTTTTATTCAACTAACATCCACGATTTTCCTTCCCACAGAGGCGGCAACTTTTCCTCTCTTCCATAATTTACAATCATAGTAATTATTTATTACATTACGTTAAATATAACGTTTCCATCACACGAGACCGGTTCCATATTGATTGATAGATCAATTTATCGATCACAAGACCCCCTGAAGGTGGCACACGTCGATTCGAATTAACTTAAGGTTAAGAGGGCTTACACACTACGGTGTTCCATAAACCTTATAGTTTATTTATATATAAGCAAAATTCTATTAAAATTAGAAGAAGTTAAAGAAAATGCAGAGATTGGAAGAGCACCTGACCCGGTATGTCAGAAGGGTGCGGGTTCAAACCCTGCTCGTGGAAATTTTTTCAACATTTGTGTTTTTGTAATTTGTTTTGCAACAAAATTTGCGTTAAAATTATATAAACAAAACAAAAACATTTTATAATAGCTTGCCTACTTCTTAACTGATCTTTAGTATTTGTAAAAATATTATGATCGGGTGTTAATGACGGTAGTTGTTGACATTGAATGGGTGCCTTTGGCTTTCAAAGTAAAAAGTAAATAGTGTTGAATAATTTCGGCGGGCTGGTTAGAACCACGATAGCTCAATTGGATTTGTGCAGAGATTTGTTGCAATTGTGTTTTTGCAGAGATAGTAAACAAAAAATATTAAACGACTAAATTAACTAAATAACTAATTAGTTCGTGACCCTTGTCAAATAATGGTATTATTCATTCTTGCATACTTATCTTATTTTTATTTATATATAGTTAAACTTTGTTTTTTCTTAGACAAATTTTGAACTTTATTAGTACTGTATGACATTGAGAAATTTAAACTGGTAACTGATGTGCAAACTGTCATTTTTTTTTTGTTTAACATGTTGTGATTTGTATATATTTTGTGTTTTTATTTGTGATGGAAAGTGTCTGTTTATGATGCATTTTCCAACTTTTTTTGGACGCTGTAAGGGAGGGAGAAAAGAGTTTCTTGCCGGTTTTTCTCAGAACAAGGTCCCGCCCAGAGTAGACATACGAACCGATGGTATAATGACGTTCAGAAGTGCTAAATGTGTAGCCTAAACTGAATAACTGATTTTAAATTTTGAATTTCTTAAAACCTTGTCTCCGGAGGGGCTGGGTCAATTTCTAAGGCACTTTGCCTAATCTGGGATAATTATGTGTTTCGGATTTATCGATGGATAGCCCAGCCACAAAATAAGGAGACCTAGAAGATAAGCTTACACACCGCGCTCGAGCAACTCACACATAGACCCCTTGCACAGACACGAGTCTCGGAACAGCTCGGAAAACCCCGCTACACACGACTTTAAAGTTTATACTGACACCCCCCACCAACCTTACGGTTATAAAGTTAGGTGTCAGACATCGCAAGCGCAAGCACAAGGGACCATCTGCGTCAGGTGTCAGGTCATAACGCCAGATCAGGACGCGCCGAAGCGCATTCTTCATCCAGTACTTTTAAGACTAGTGTCTCGGGCGAAATGCTCCGTGGACACGTATAGTCCACTACCTAATATCCAGATAGGTTACCGGAGCTGTAAGATCGCTCACTTTTCGTTGCACCAGGAGCACAACTCGCAGTTCCACTGCTCGGGTCGTCAACTCTAAAGTCATTTACCAAATGTCCTCTTTGGTGGCGGAGTGGTAAGCCCACTTATCAGTACCCATCCAGGCACCTCATCAGTTCCTACGCGGCTGATTCAACAGGAGACATTGCATCTAGCGGGCGCCTCTACTAGTTCTCCAGACTAGTGCCGGAGATGTTGGAAGCCTACTCATTGAAAACCACCGAGCAGAACAAGCAACTATGGACAACACACGTGCCCCGCAGATCCTTACGCTTCAGGGCCTCACCAAGACCGCTACTCGAACCCGCTCGCTGTGCACGAAACGGAAGCCTGGCCAGCAGCTCGGATCAGTCCGAGCGCTGCTGTTGCGGGGTTCCACGTCCCTAAGAGGTTGTCTATGTGTGCGTTGCTCGAGCGCGTTTGTATGAGGCTTGTTTTTTGCAGTCTCGTTATTTTTTGACTCGACATTGTGACCACCAACGCGCACTTGCCAAAGGTAGTGATTAAGCCAATACCCATCAATTGTAGCGTTCAATTTATTTCAATGATGGCGGTGTTTGCGCTGCAATGGGCCAGTAAATAGACTATTATTTCATTACATTTATAGATATCTTGATTTTGCTTAAGCAAAGAAAGAATCGATTTGTTGATTTCTAAAATGTAGACCATTAAAGTTTGTATGGTATACCGTAATGTATAAGCCCTCTTACCAAGACGTTGAGGCGAAACGAGTTCAAAGCGACGCGCGACAGCTGACATTGGTATTACTTAATTACTATTATAACGATGTGTTTCGTTTTAATCCAATTTCGGTGGTTAAGGTCGACAATTCATACGTTTAGGTGTTTGCTTCCTGATAGTTGATGATAGCGATTAAGTTTGTAATTTATCATTAAGGCGATCCAATCCGAACGTCTCGGAGAATCTAGAAGAGGACAATGCTGGCGTGATGCCCTCTCCTCTAGAACCCTTTAAGTTTCACGCCGCCCCCAAAACGTTCGGTTACGCTGTAAAGGCTATAGAAGGCATACAGAAATGTCTCCAAAAAAAAAGAAACAATTATACAGTCGTTTTTCCGTAATCTTTACATAGTATAAAACAAAGTCACGGTCAAGGTTTATATGTGCCATACATGCATGTAATAGGACCAGGTAGGTGGCCGGCCGCTAGTAATAAATTTTTATTATAGACTAGCTGTCCCGGCAGACCTTGTTCTGCCCTATTTCTCTAAAACAAAGTTAAATTGTTTTTTTTTTATGTTAATAGCTGCCCCGACAATTATTTTCATTAATGACGCGCAATCTCTAATCAACTTGAAGGCATACCAAAGATAATCCTAACGCGCCTTTGTTTTGTTTTGATTGACGTCAAATGTTTGACAGCTGGGGACAGAGTGGTTTGTATGGGAAAAGAATGTTGTTGTTTTTACTATTTCCCTCTTGTTTTTTTACGTTTTTCTCTCCATAAAAACCTTCCTCAGACTTCATCAAACACAACAAAAAAAAAATCAGCCAAATTGGTCAAGCCGTTTTCATGTTATGTCGTGACAACGACTAGATAGATATTTTATATATATAGATATTTTACAATCCATAGGTATTTAAGTGATAGTACATTAAAACTTACCGATCGGATTGGAATAACATTTTAAATTTATTTTTCTGATCCCTTGTGATATTTGCAACAGTGGATCGGATCGGAATAAAAATTTAATCAAAATATAACGGATCCCTTGTGGACCAGAATGCTATGGGTCGGAATTAACTCTTAAGCAATAAAAAAAAATGCAAGCGCATCATCAGCGTCATCACCGTCATCTAATGATGATGGTGATGATAATTCATCGTCATCATAATGTCCGATGTAAGCGATGCGATGCGATGTTCCGTGTGAACGAAACATCTTCAGAGGGTTTCTAGAGGAGATGGCATAGTTTCCCCGTCTCCTACTAGATCCACCGAGGCGTTCGAATTAAATCGAGAACGATACAACCCGAGAGCGCCTCTAAAGGTAGGACCTTGGTTTGAGTTGACCGGGGGGCCTACCGCCTAACTCTATTGCCATCGCTCTCGCTATCGCGCTCTAAAGTTTATTGCTTTCATATCGCTTTTGAATGGGTGGGGAGAAGCCGAGAGCGCCCAGGTACATGCAGTACCGGATTGAAAGACAATAAAAGGCTGATGCCACCTCAGCGCCCAGGGGCCCCTCGGTCAGAGAAAAAAAAAGTATTTTTTTGTCTAAGCTAGGCTACAAAGGCCAGGAAGGTGGTAGCACCTTTTTATCTAAATATGTTGTCATAACATCAATGTTTGTAGCGTTGTTGCGTCACGACTGATAATGCAGCCGGGCCTATCGACTCTATGTGCCTACCAAATCAAAGCTTATTGGTCACCCATTGGATGACCGGTCTTTGCGAAAATTACTTAATAAGAACCATGAAACTTGCAGTGCCTAGAGGCCTATGCATGGCTTAATCCGACTCTGGGTACGTGTCTGTGTAAATTGGAATACGAGTATAGCGCGTGTGAACCGTATCTTCGTACTCTTTTTCTACGAGTACGGTGTCGTGTGCATAATATATATTCTAGTGTGTATGTAGGGTATCTGAGTGTGTAATTAGGGCTTCCAATTCCACAGCCTATACTCAATCTCGGTATTTGTGGGAGTCGGAATTTTCAATCCTGCGGGATCCGGGTATTTGCGGGATCCCGCATATAAAAATTATAAATAATTATATAGATAGATAGATAGATAGATAGATAATACTTTTATTGCAACACTAAAAAACATTAACATGAACAAAAGAAAAAATAAAAATAATAATTACAAAGTTACAATTTGGCGGTCTTATCGCTTATATATAAGGCATATAAAACAAATAATTAATCAAAATAACTCTACTTTATTTCAATTTTATTTTAGCATGAGATCAATCAAATTACAATGTAGGAATAGGAATCAAATACAGAAAAAAAACACAATCCAGTACAATTCAAACAAGGACTAATTATTTAGTTTGGTAAATTTGTCAGCATTCAATGTTTGCGAAAAAAACATAACTCTACCAATAAAGTTAAAATGCTGAACTTCATTTTCATAACAAAGTCTTTAATTCCTTTTTGAAGTAAATTTTTCGCTGGAAGACGAATTGTTACGTTGTCACACGACGCATACTAACTATAAGGATTTTGAATGTATATCCCGCAAATCCCGCGGGATCCCGCGCCCGTGATCCCGCAACACGCGGGACTGAAAAATGATTGGAAGCCATAATATGTGTAATATACAATTATTGATAAACGTGTTTACACTTAATAGTCGTCCAGCCGTCACCTTCGATGACACGGGCTGTTTAGACTGCGTTACGGTTATATATAATTACAGTCATTGATCGTTATCGTTAAGGTGATATGTACAAGTTTAATAACATTTAATTACCATTGATACATATTTCATTAAGAATGTTGTAATCATTTAATTTAGCTTTACGTGTTTAATTGTCGCATTCATCTTTGCTTTATAGCCATCTTCATTGTTTAATATACTTATACGAGTTTAGTGCACAGGACCCGAAACGTCATGGAGTGCGGTTTCGAATCCGCTCGTGGAATTTTTTCAACACTTTCCGTCTTACAAATAAACATGGAAAAAAAGTAATTCACAGCGTAACGTCGGAATAAGCAAAATTTCTACAAATAAACCTGGAATAACTTACACTGAGCAAAACGTCGGCGTAACTCTCCATGTTAGCGTTACTCCGACCCGCACCCTTGTTTAAGGTCGGAATAACCTACTCGTAGTTTTAGTAGTTAAATTGATTGTTACATACAAAGTGCGAGAAATGTAATTAAAAAATTTGATTAGAGAAAAACCATTAAATTTGTTCAATAAATGATGAATTTCGTATAGAATACAGATTTTCTACGGATGGCATATTATTCATCCTTTCCATTCAGTCCATGATGGTGTTAGGTTTAATGACCAATTATTCAGAATTATTCAATTATTAAAAGACATTATGAGATGTTTTCGGTATACGAAAAAATTATTAACCGATAACCCGGGTTTAGAAAATAGCCTTCCCCTGGATGGAAACACCACCTTACTAGTGGTTTAGATCACCGGTCTCAGACCCAGAGGTCCCGGGTTCGATTCTGTGGGATACATGTTTATGAACTCGATTTGGTTGGTGATATGTATTGTTTGTCAGTAGCTAGCTAGGCTACGAAAGCCAGGAAGGTGGTAGCACCTTTTTATCTAAATATGTTGTATTATAATAATACCTACGCTACCATCACAACACAACTCATTGCACGGAGTTAAGAAAATAAAGTTCAAGGTACGTAATAAAAACATATTTTGGAAAATATAACTCATTTTTATTAAGTAAATGACTTGAATTATTGCTCATGATCAGTTAATTGATAAAAACTATTTGCATATTCTTAATAATTCAATATATTTCCAATTTATTTGTGTAAATTTTTCATGACTTGGTTAAGTAGTTCAGCCAAAGTTTTTATTCGAATATCATTTTCCTTTTCATGTCTCTCATTTGCTCTAACACGAAAGCTATTCGTTTTTACATAGGGAAGGGTTCCAAATATTAAAATGAACGAAAGAAGGTTTAAAAAGAGTGTTCCAAGACTATGTCCTGATTCAAGGACCGACGACCGGCATGCTGTTTTTGCTCCAAAACATTAATGATCAGAAATGATTGATAGTTTCTATGCCTCGTCCGTCGCTTATTGCTCCAGATAGCTTTTTGTGCATTATTCTCGTTTCCGTAAAAGGCTTAATCACATCCGACGTAGGGCGCTCGAAGGCCATCTCGCTTGTTATTATTTTTTTGTTTGTGTCGCGGGGATTTTGTTAAGTACGCTTTTCATGTAAGTGACTATTCTTGAATTGGTACCGAACTAAATCCTTTTACTACTCTAAAGTTTTTCAAATCCTGCAATTAAGTAAAACTTTTTAGTTGATTTTTTAACCATAATAGCAACAGGTATACAATTAACAGAAGCCTGCACATCAGCCAATCCAAAACTGTCTGTCTTCAATAAATGTTCAACCACGTGCCAAGTTCAAAGTCTATTCAGGAAATTTTACAGTTTGTGGTAGTCTGAAATGCAGGCGTGTGTACATCTTTTAAAAGCAGTACGTGACGCTTTACACAATTTTGTTTCCACTATTGAAGACATACATATATATACATACATATTAAAATTCATAACAATAGACATACCTCAATTTTTGAAAGTTTCTCTCTGACTAGCTAAAGTTAATCACATACAACTCATAAAAATTAGTGTAATACCTGCTTACTTTCAACTTTGTTATATCCTTGTTTCTTTTTGTGTATATATCTGGCCAGCAACACGGACGTCCAGCGACGACGACCCGACCGATCGTCATCGACCCAACCTGATCGAGGGTGGCACAGGGCCGCGGAGAAGGTGCGGGCAAAGAGAGGCTATACCCAGCAGTAGGCGATGATGATTCACAACTAGAAAGCAGCAATTGTTCAACAATTGTGTTTTTGTAATTTGTTTCGCAACAAAATTTGCGTTAAAAATTATATAAACTAAACAAAAACATTTTAGAAAGCAGGCCTATCTAATCTACCATTAGTGACTATCGCAGACGATAGACCTTGGAAGGATGTCCGGCATAGAGTCTATGTTGACATGATGATTTATTTTATCTAAGGCGTTTGTGGAAAACCAGCGCCAGGTTATCCATTTGAGGTGGCCTGACATCATGTCGAGCAGACACTTTAAGTGCCACATTTTACTATAAACTTATATTGTGTGTTATATTAGATTGAAACTAAAATTTCTTCCACTAACCTAATAATGGGCCCTGACTATAATAATATGGCGATTTGTCACTTAACAAATATTTAACAAATTCAATATTGTTTCTTTCTCATTTTTAATAACTAAAGCTTTGTAAGTTACTCTTGAGCGTCAGAGCGTAATAGTGAAAATGTTGTTGGTGTTCATAAATGAATAAACTGTTTGTTTATGTGGGGGATAATTACTGGAACGACGAACAGAACCGATTCCAGAATATATCTTTAAGAATAAAAATACACCGTCCCTAGGAATTACACCTTACGAATAATAGCACGCATGCGTTGGGATTAAAGTATAATAATAATTTACTTCAAAAAAATCATTTAAAATAATTTTATGGTCTGATTACTACAACATGCCAGTAATGCCTAAGCTTCTAGCTCGCCATCCATATTGATCTAGAATTCTAGACTGGTCGCATAAGGCGCATTCCTGGCAAGGCGACGGCTGAGCGGGCCTCCGATCAATCAGACGTTATGTACACAGGTCAGGTACGTAACTACGCAGTATGACATGATGTATATATGTATGTACCTAACTAAAACGTATTTTAATAGAAACTTGAACTTTTTTTTTATGTATCAAGACTGCTAGCGATTAGTCCAGCGATCTGATGAAAAGTGATCATCGCCGCCCATGGACATATACAGCATCCGGGGAGTTGCTTATGCGCCAAACCGGCGATCCCAGTCACCCTAAAGTGTTTTTAGTGGTTTTTAGTGGCCCCTCCTTTTCCCGAATGCCTTTCGAGACCCTCGGGCCTGGGCAGGGAGGCTAGAGCTGGAGGGGAGAACCCCACATAACCATCTGCTTCTCCCCGGGCGCGGTGGTACTCGAGTGACGAGTTTTGTCTAAAAAACAGGATAGTGGCACAAGTGAATAGGAATAGGAACCTGTGAACGACACTTTTTTTTCTTTATTGTATCTGCGGTGGTGGCGTGTACGTCGTGTCGCTAAGATAATGGTTGAGTGAAGCGTCAGCTGATTCATATGTCAAACTCGTGAACGGGTGCCGCCTGTGGAGGCTGGTCTGCTCTTGCATACTTGTCCTATTTTTATTATTAATAAACTCGTACCTATGCTGTAACTTTATTTTTCTTAGACAATTTTTGACTTATAGTACTGTATGACATTGTGAAAATTAAAATTAGTACCTGATGTAATTTTCGCAAACTTAAATATATTTTTTTTTTAATTTGTTGGTTTTTTGTGTATTGTGATATTGTCCTTTATTTTTTGTGTGTGTATTTGTGATGGAAAGTGTATTTTTATGATAGGGCATTTACCAATATTTTTGACGCTGTAAGGGAGAAAAGAGCTTGACACTTGCTGAGTTTCTTGCCGGTTCTTCTCCGATCCGATCGAAAGATCCGATCCGTACCCCTTGGAGAAACTAGTAGGGCGCGGGGACATGCACTAGTGGGTGATGGAGTTCCCTCTAACGGTGCTTCGTTTCACACGGATTGAGGAACCCTTTAAGTTTCTCGTCGCTCCCAAGAAAGTCCGGTGAAGCTGAAAATGTCCAGTGGCAATCAGCAAAAAAAAAGAAAAAAACGGTCCCAAGAATGCTGGCAATATTACCAGATTACCAGGCTGATAAGTTGCCAGAGGTAGCGGTCAGCCTTGTTGTCGTTACATCTAAAAAATGCAAGCATATTCCAACTAATTGCCAATCAATTATTTAAATCGCGTGCGTCCTTAACGAGCGAGGAAGCTCCGACCTCATCGGACCAGATCTTGGTGGCAGAATGCGATGTCCCGCCATTTTCGTAGTAAATCATTAACTATTCAGTCATTAGTTCTGTAAATGGATAAGATCCTGAGTTATATGAAGCTAATGCTTGCATGCTAGTGCAAATGATTTTTAAAATAGACTATTTCATTGTGTCCTAAGCCCTGATAGGCTAAACGGAATTTGTGTTATGCACTTCGAAGTTATGGTACATACACCTGCTCATCACACTACCAAAACCTGTCAAATTTCCTCAATAGACTTTGAACTTTATAGCATACGGATAAAAAAGAAATTTGATTGTTTTGGATAGTCTTATCAGACTAGGCCGTCAGATTAGGCCGTCTATACTACGAATTTACTTAATTACTAGTGGCCCGCTCGCAACTTCGTCTGCTTGAAAACACCAGTACCCCATGAGGGGTCCATCATATATTGCAGCGCCACCTACCAGGTACAATTCTAAATCTAAACCATTCTCGAATCCACTTGAAGACACAAAAAAATTTCATTTAAACAGGTCCAGCCGTTTAGAAGGAGTTCAATTACAAACACACGCACAAAAAAATTATATATATATATATAAAGATAGCGGAATAGAAAAATTTACTTTTTATTTTCAAGTGCTAATTGCTGCACTGAAGCTAAATTAAATTTACTATAGCGTTGTGTTATAAAATTTGTGGTATTTCATCTGCAAAGGTGAATCTGCATGGCCATCGGTTGCAATGACCGTTGGATAGATGGCGCACAGTGCCGCTAATAAGCACTCAAGAATTAAAATGCAGTGACAAAATTCAGCGCTTACGTCAGCCTTCCCGGTAGCATAGTGGTCAGTGCAGCCGCCCGGATTGCGGAAGACCCAGGTTCGATTCCTGGCTAGGTCGGGTGGGCGTTTAATTTTTTCACTGTATTTTATAAAGTTTTATAAATTTTAATAGTGGAATAGGATAGTGGCACCAGTGATCAAAAGGAACCAGTGCTCAAACAAACCTTTCCATTTAAATATAATGGTCAGAGATGGTCAGTCTTTTTTTTTTTTAACTAAGCAACACTTGTATACATACCAGCTGCTTCCTAGCTCCATCCAGTGAAATCTATATATTAATACGTGAAGCAAAAACTTTGCACCCCCTTTTTACGAAAATAGCGCGGACGGAGGAGTATGAAATTTCGCACACTTATAGTTTATATATATAGAGAAGGACTGCAGGATGTTAATTTTTTTTTTAATTATGCATAAACAAATTAAACCTTTAATAAAATTTGATAATAAGAAAAAAAAACTTTATAAATAAAAGCGTGTTACATTGTGATTGCAAAGGAAAAAAAGTGAAGGTGTAATTCTAAGGTAATAAGCTAAATGTTCTTTAATGTTCCATCACAATGTAACAATTAAATTTGATAATAAGATTTTTTTTCTTGATCAATGGGCGACCACTAGTTTCAAAACTCTATATAATTTGTAGCGATGGAAACTGATGAGGAACACTAGGTGCTAGTGTGCCGAATACTGGTGCCACCACACAAGGTGGCAATGCGCTCGGCCCGGTTCTCGAAGGTCCCGGGCTCAATTCCCATGTCGGGCAAAGTGTATTTCATATTTTTGATGCATAGCCCGGGTCTGCCCAGTAGTGAGACAGTCATAGGCTACTAACTTACTTGCTTATAATTAATTAAATTAACACGAAGAGCGAAAAGCTTATGCCCAGAAGTGTATTGGGAAAGGCTGATGATGATGATGTGACTCTTTGCAATCATCAACAGCCATTAAACGTCCCATTAATTGTTGGGTAAAGTCCCTTTTATCATTTAATATGTCTTAATCATAGTTTGGGACCTGGTGACCTAAAAAATATCAAACCTCACTTCAAGCTTAGCTTTAGGATTCAATATGTTAGCACTAAACTTTAAAACCTAGCTAGTAAAATATATTTGGTTTTCATTAAACCTTCCAAATTACCATTTTTTTAAAAACGAGATCATTTTTTTTTTATTATAATCTTAAACTATTTTGCCTCTAGTAGAATACAAGTAAGGTACTAAATTCGATAAATAAACAACGACACAGTTTAACAAATATTAAAATATTATTTATTTATTCATAAACTTTATACAAAATATACACAAAATATACACAGATTCGGACCGCAACAATGTAGTCATCTATAGATCAGAATACAGAAGTTATTTTTTATCAAAACTTACCCAAATATGCGTCCTCTTTGTAGCTTACGTTGAGATAAAAAAAAACTTTCACATGAATGCATAGACAACATTCCTAAAAGATCTTTTAAAGAAAGATCTTGTCCCGCTATCAGAATCTCTAAGAATAAGAGTATGGAAACGGTAGTTTTTATTCCAGACGCGATCAAGGTCACGACATCACCCTGATGACTGGCATAGTTTAACCAACAAGTCAGTCGGGGCTCGCGTTTCGTTGCGCTCGGACCTACACACAGCACGCAGGCTCATTGCGAGTCACAGTAATCATTTTATTGCAGTGAATTTTAGTGTCTTTAATAACCATTACATTTGTGTTGATTTATGACGTAAAGTAAGATTTGGTTGTTAATCAAACTTTTTATTTTAAATATTTTACATAAAATGAGTTTTTAAATAGGTGAAATTTCCGCTTCTAAAGAGGGATGTTGCATGCTAGGAGGAGAAGTATGTTATGCCGCATAGGAGATACTCGTATTGTTAATAACTCTTTCGCCAGCGAAAGGTCCCAATAGGTTTTTCTAACACCTTTATAACAATTCATATCAATAACAATCTCAGTTGCTTCACTTGCAATAATTAAACAACTTAATTTATTGACCCTTATGGCTAACGCTATGACTAAATTGAAATTAACGTTGCAATTAATATTATTGTCAATATAAATATAAAATAAACTTTAAAATATTAAAACATTTGACAACGTTACGATAAGGCATTTTTTAGATTAATTGGTAAATGTGCTAATAACTGTTAATAGTTTTTTTAACCCATTCAGAAAAGCCAATACGCTTTTTTATAGGTATGGGTTCTCGTCAGCAGTGTAACGGAGCTATGGGGATGAACCACGATTCTATTCGTTCGACTATTAACGCTAATTATATTTTTCTAATACTACAATATATAATACAGTTTTATCAGACTTTAGCATTTGAATACCATTCTTGAATACACGCTGTTTTCGGCTAAAAGAAGCCTTCGCCGAGATATATTATGTACACAGAACATTACATATTTCCTCGAAAACTTAGATAAAAATCAGAAAATATTGAACTCCCATTTTAAATTAAGCGCCTTAGGACTCTGCACATTTTATATATATTGTAAAAATTAATGTTTCTTGGGAAAATTGTTTGGTTCAGTATACACAATTATTAGTATCATCTCTACGGTGATTCCTTAGAAAAAAAAACGTGTATAGCTCTATATTAGTTTGAAATAAAAACTCTTTGGATAATTTATACGATCTCGAAAAAATAGGTACAATTTGACTTTAAATAATAAAGTTAGCAAAGTTGACCAGATAAATAATATTGAAATCGTTGTAAATGTTGTAAATTAAGAAAATAAATTTAAAGATATTTTTTTAAATATTTCGAATAAATTTATTTTTCTACGTTTAAATGTGCTAAATCAACAACTAAATTTGTACTTTTGTAATTGTGGTCTCTTGAAGATCTTTGTATGTATGAAATTATGTTTCATTAGATATCACATTAAACTGTCCACTAGGTTTCGATCAACTTGACTGGCTGGAAGATTAAATATCTTAGTTGTTTTCTGATATGAGAAAGGCAACATCTTTCTTGGACAATTGCTTCGTTACGATACAACTCTTAAAAAAAGATTGCAGAAGCAGTTACTTTTAGATATAAGAACAGCGATGTAAATGCGATAATAACAACTTCTAAATAATTGCCACTTTCATTTGAGATTTGCAATTATTTATTAACAAAAAATTTACGTCCATCGCTTTTTTGTCAATAAATAATAACCTCAAAAAACGTAAAGCGCCCAACAACTATTATTGCAAATTCGCTTTTAAGCGGCGTTGCCTACACTTTTAGCGCAGGCGCTTAACTTTAATGAATAATACAACCTTATGCAACGTTAGTTAATCATGAGCGTATAGTGACTGATGTTCGTCGTTCGTCCGTCGTTACGGAGATGATGGAAGGCAGCGTGGCTGGTGAAGTGGTCTCGTTGACTATGGTGACGTTGGTGTCGGCAGTCGAGGTGCTTTGGGTTAACGCGTGCGTCAAGGGCTGCGTTATTGGCTGCTGTGACGGGTAGCTTGGGTAGTGTACCCCCATCACTTCGTCGTAGCTGGGTGGAGCCATTGCTTCTGTAATTTTCAGAAAAAATAATTGTTTTAATTGACATGACGATTGCAAAGCATTGGTTACATGGCTTTTAGAACAACTCCAAACGCAAGAAAAAACCCATATCGAATCCTTCGGCCTCTACAAAAACCTGAAGGTTTCCGAAAGGGTACAATAAACAAATTGAAAGCCACTTGTGGGTTGGCAAAGTGAGGACGGCTAGTGAGACCCAATCGTGCTTAACTAGCTGTTTTTGCATCTAGACTTTGCTTATGCTTATCAGGTGAAGACTAGAGAGGAGCCACTTGCCTACTGTTAAATAAAAAAGAACTACTCAATTTTTTTTTTGCTTTTAGCACAAATAGGTTCTAGCGGCTTTAGATAGATCAGTGGAGCTCAATACTACGCAAATACCTATCCATCCAAATTGGACAGGTTGGCGTGACTACTTTTCGTAAATGTAACTACGGAAAGACCCCAAACCGCACTGGGCCCGCGTGGTGGTTTATGGCCCGTTCTCTCTATCCATCCATAAGAAAGGCTCATTCCCCAGCAGTAGGGACATAAAATAAGCTGGTTAAAATGGCAGAAGAAAGACCCCAAACAAATTTGGCCTACCTACTATGTCTAAGGGTGAAGTAGCTGTACTCACCATACTTGGGCGGAGGCGGCAGGTTGGCGGGGCTCACGTAGATGGAAGGCTCCTGCGCCGAGAGTCGCCGCGTCCGTGACCCCACATATACTCGTCTCTGTTGCGAGCTGCGCGTCTTCTGCCCTGCAAGTTAAAGAGAGAGACCTTTAGCACAAGAAGCAAAACAGTACCAAGTAAAGTCCCACATCTTTATAGAAACTCGTGAGGTTAGGGGGGTGCCATTAATGTATCTCATCGTTGTCAAACAGGTATGCAGATTAATTTAAAAGTCTACTCATTCTACTAATTTTGTTCTTTGCTTAACATTTTTAATCATTTACATATTGCATAATATTTACAAGAAGCATTGTATCAATATTCTATTGGATTACACATAAAAGAATCCTACAACAATTTGAAAATCACTTTATCTTTTAGATATTGATCATCAGGAATTAAAAAAATACTGATTAATAAACTGTATCAGCTAAAAATATTATTTTCCTTATTGGAAAATATTTGAATATATATAATATTGAAAATATTAGAATAAGTCTACATAATATATATACATAATAAATATATTTAGCTTCTTCATTCCAATAATTTAACTCTTTATTCATATTACTAAAAAGGACAATAACACCTTTAAATTGATAAAAGACAAAGAATCGCTTTCTTATACGTATTCCGTCAATATTGTTATAGTTTATCGTCACTTGTGGATAAAATGCAGATAAGGCGGTCATATGATCGAAAACAAAATGACGTTACTTATGGCAATGATCCTCAGGCAGAAGAAAATGATGAGCCAGGATAACAGCATGATAACTAGGATCACCATGTACCAGAAAGCCATCTGGGTGAGGTCCCCAGACGCGGTTCCCTCATACTTGTTAGTCTCATCCAGTTCTTCAGACGATGGATAAGTCGTAGTCTCATAATCCAAGGCATCATGATTCGTGTCATATGCGTTATCATGGAAGTCGTAGTTAGGTTGGCCAAACATAGGCGCCATCTTTGGCAAGTGCGTTTGATTTCGTTACAAAAGATGTTTGCCAAATGTTTTCTACAAACTTTGGGACAATCTCTTCGGCAGTTTGCTCTCCAAACCGCGAGAGGTTGATCTTTTGTGTTCTTTCACTCACAATAATTTATTTGAAACAAATTATTAGAATGATAATTCACTTTTAGAAAATACTTCACTCCTCACTTATCTGTAACACTTTACTTGCTAAGTTAAGTCTTCGCATTGTATTATTAAAATAATTACTAAGAATTTTTGAAATAGATTTTAGGCAAAAATTTGAGTATTATTGACCAGACTTCTCAAATACACGTTGTCAATTCGAAGACATCGGATAACTTTAAGATTTATCAGCCTTTATCGCCATCTCAGTGATATCTGACAAGATTAAAAGGCTCTTCTGAAATTTCGCCGAGGCAGTGTTGAGCAATCGTTTGAGTATGGCTTTATGACCTATTAGTAATGTTGGTGTATTTGTTTCATTTCAAGGTCCTTTGTATGAGTTTATCTTCGTAGACTTATTTATTTATTTAATTATTCAATAACATGCTGGTTTACAGAGTTTCGTCCAATACAACAACAAGTTAACAGATAAAATAAATGGATACTACAAAATTATACAAAATTAAAAAATTAAATTAAATAATATCAACATGTAAAATAAAAAAAACAATTGAACATTTATCCATGTAAAATATAACATATAACAAATAATGAATCGATACAACTTAAAAACTGTCGTGTCGTGTGTCTGTGCTGCTAACTTTACAATGTCGTCAAAAAATAGGTCGGATTTCTCATTCCGAGCGAGAATGTCCCCGATCAAGCGTAGTGCATCACTGTGGGATAATATCCGTAAGTCCTCTTATAAAGCCAACGAGTAAACTTACGTTGCACCCTCTCAACCATGAGGACGTATTTACTTTCGTGCGGATCCCAGACGACAGCCACAAACTCCAGTTTACTGCGTACATAGGCACTGTATATGACGTTGGACACGGACAGACTATCAAATTCGGAAGATGTCCTAATGATGAACCCTTAGAGTTTGTTTGCTGTCTTACAAACATTATTTACGTGTTTGTGGAAATCTAATTTTGTATCCATTGTCAGTTCAAGATCTCGAATTGCATTTACTCTCTATAAAGATTCGCCAGATAATTTGTGTTTGTGTGTTTTGTATTTGTGTGTCACAAGAGGACGTCGCTTACGTGAAAAAGTGATAGTTTTACACTTTGAGGTATTAAAGGGCAGGTTGTTAACATTACTCCACTCCGAAACAGCGTCTATATCACTTTGCAAAGCATTGGCATCTTCAGGCCTCTCAACCCCCAAAAACAGTTTGAGGTCATCTGCGAATAAAAGGCACTTTGCTGTTCTTACGGTCCCGGGAAGGTCATCAATCAAGACCAAAAACAGGATTGTCCCTAAGGTACTCCCCTGACTGACTCCAGATCTCGTGATCAGATTTAACAAACTGACAACGATCTCTGAGATAAATCGCGAAAAATTCGAGAAGTTTCGGTACAAAACCTATCCTCGCCATCTTACGCAGTAGCAGGTCGTTATCCAAAAGATCAAAAGCCTTCCTAAAGTCGAAGTACGCCGCATCTACTTGCCTACCCGAGTCCATTTCGCAGCTCCGCGAAAACCGTGCTGGCTGTCATGTAAAAGGTTACTGAACTGCCGGCTAATAAATATATGCGTACAATATTGATTCAAACACTTTGGCAAGGACAGAGAGCACTGCAATTGGTCTATATGCTGTAATGTCAGGTCCAAGTTCACCCTTGGGAATCGGTGTGACACAGGAAAGCTTCTGACTCAAAGAAAGATTAAAAATATACAACAAGGGAATACCTAAAACCGAACACAGGAATACCGTCTGGGCCACCAGATGATTTCGGCCTGAGGCGTTTCGCAGCACGATTCAGATCAGCTCTTTCCAATGTTGGCATTTGACTTATTTTTTGTTTTGAATTAATCTCATAACGAGCAATTTTTATATACATATCTATTAAAAAATTAAGTTATAAAATAATGTTTTGTGTAAATAATATACATACAACTATTTTAATTTCACTTGTATATGTAAAAATGCTATTGTTGATTGTACAGTTTATAAATACATTTATTAAAGTTATTTATTTAAATTAGGTTCGCAAACATGGCAGGTGATAAAGTGAGACGGGCAGATAAGGACACGGACATTAAACATAGTATGAAGTGCGTAGCGGAATATTTTTGTTGACAGTCGATATACACAAACGACATACTCGTATATAAATGACTTAGATATTATCATCGGGTATCCTCTGTGCAGATGATACTCGATAGTATGAAAAATAGTAAGATTAGATACTAACCTAAAAAAAGTTCTTGAAACTTAGTACTCGGACTTCTAAATTCACTTTTAAGTACAAAAGATGTAGAGAAACTGGTTTCATTTACTTAATCACTTTGGATGCAAAAAATATCGTAAATAGCGTATCAAGCGAAAGGAAAATATGGTTATGCTTACGTCCAGCAGTGGACTAGTATAGGCTGATGATGATGATGTAGGAAAAATGAAATTGCGTCTTGAAAGTTGCTTGGGTCATCGTTAAATTCGTCAAATCTGTTTCACAAGGACTTATGTTGGGTCCTTTCTTGGCAATTTTTTTTTCCATATTTACATTTTAATATAAAATTATTTTACATTTTAATGCGAAAAATATATGCATGGTGTTTGCCCTTAAATGACCACATATTTAAGATGTTTTTGTTTTGTTTATATAATTTTAACGCAAATTTTGTTGCGAAACAAATTACAAAAACACAAATAGCTCAATTGGAAGAGCACCTGACCCGGTATGTCAGAAGGGTGCAGGTTCAAATCCTGCTCGTGGAAATTTTTTCAACATTTGTGTTTTTGTAATTTGTTTCGCAACAAAATTTGCGTTAAAATTATATAAACAAACCAAAAACATTTTATAAATAGCTTGCCTACTTCTTAACTGATCTTTATTATTTGTAAAAATATTATGATCGGGTGTTAATGACGGTAGTTGTTGACATTGACTGGGTGCCTTTGGCTTTCAAAGTAAAAAAAAGTAAATAGTGTTGAATAATTTCGGCGGGCTGGTTAGAACCACTATAGCTCAATTGGAAGAGCACCTGACCCGGTATGTCAGAAGGGTGCAAGTTCAAATCCTGCTCGTGGAAATTTTTTCAACATTTGTGTTTCACATATTTAAGGTACGTAATTTATTATATTATGTAAAAATAAGAAGCTATACTGGTAAACGATAAAAATCCTCTATTTATGCACGCTTTATAGGAATGCAGCGCTAATTATATAGTTTTGTTGTAAAGTTATTTATTTGTGGAATTTGACGCAAGTAATATTTGTAATAATTCCAAATATTTCTTATCAAATCAAAAACCGATGTCAGCCTTACTAAGGTCGATACCTAAGTCTTGCCTGCTTTTCACACAAGGCGCAGTCTCATCGTCATCATCTCAGCCAAAAAGACGTCCACTGCTGGACTCCAAGGCTGGACAAGGGCGCAGTCTATGACAATCTATAGACTGCGCCTGCTTTTGTGAGACTACATGAGTCGATCAGTCTCAACGTATATCATTGAGTAAGTATAGCTACAAAATCTGTAATTTTCACATCCTAAAGAAAACGCTTTAATCAAGCATAATATAATTACCATAACCATTCATTTTGATGCACATAATCACAAATGACATAACCAATAGTGTCATAAAAACGGAAATGTACGCTATTGCATGGCTGGAGATGCTTCCGTCCGCGGCTGCTCTCATAACTTCGATCAAAGGAGCCATGTTGACTTCAGAAACACTATTTATTACTAAATAGACTGAAAAATATTGTTTAACTCTGAACACAGTAGCACTTGTATGAAACAAGTGGAATGTGATCACACTATGTCACAACACTTCACTTCAGGAATATTATTTTAATTTGCAATTTTCATTTTTGTTAAATTCTTTTTTTTATGCTTCTTCAGACATGTTCATCTCAACATAACACTATAGTCTGATCTTTAATTTCGAAAGTACAGATGTGTAAATGCAGTGATTTTTCATTGTACAAGGAAAAATAGTCTTTAATCAAATAAGACTTCATAAAATTTTGCGTGTATATATATATCGCTTGTTGTAATCGTTATCGTTACCTAATCCATCAACATGTTGACAGACAAAGATTTATTTTCATGAACATTTTTAATTTTAGCTTTTTTCAGATTACATAAATCGTTGAACATTGTTTATTAAAACTTATCATTTCAATAATTTGAGTAAAGTTTTCTTTATCTTAAAATAATATTGTCTGCAAACAATTTTGCTCTGTCACTTTGAATTGCATTTAATCAAAAAAATAATCAAATTAACTATATTTATATAAGTAATTTACGTTGAAATGTGTTTTTGTTAACATGTAAAAGAAGATTAAATTACGATTTTTTAATCTCAGAGATAATTCTTAAAACTCCAAGTCAAAACAATTTTAAACACAAATTCATTTCATTCATTAAAACTCTGGTCTTCCATGGTAGTAATGGACTTTAAAAAATATCTTTAAAATTGTAACTAACTTTCTGAGATTACTTCATTAGTCACTACGTGAGTGGTATTTCGATTTTATATGTATTTTTTTTTGTTTTGTATTTTATCTTATCTTATCTTATAATATTCCCACAGAGGTTATCCTCTTTCAGTTAATTTAAACCTATTGGGAACCCTTATGGCACCCCATCCTTTCACTTTCCTTCATCCCTGAAGACTGCCATAAGCTTGGTGGTATTTACAAGGGTGAAGAGCCTGAAATCGTATTCTTGTGGTATACTGTTCTGCCAACCACTGCACCGCACTGGGCCGCGTGGTGGTTTATGGCCCGTTCCCCCTGTGGTGTTTTCATCTTTGCTCTCTTTATTCCACCTCATATACTTATTGTGTGTAAGTTAATGAAAAGAGAGAATAGTAACAATTCGTATTATTTGGACTTTGGGAATTCTCGAAAAGTAAGCCTAGTTCAATCAGTTTAGTCAATAATAATGAAAGAAATGTTTTGTATCATGTTTCTTTCTAGGTAATAAAAAAATCGCACTCCAGTGACGAAAACAAGCAAATGTCAACTCGAAGATTTTTGCCTCAACATCAGCCTATACTAGTCCACTGCTGGGCAAAGGCTTCCCTGGGAATTGAATCTGGGACCTTCGGGTATCGGGCCGAGAGCTTTGCCACTCGGCCACCAAGGCGTTAGTAAATATATTTTTTTATTTGATGTATATACATGTCGGTGTTTTGGACGCATAATCTTTAAACCAGCATGTAAAATGAAATAAATAAATTTATAAAATAAATAATGTAAGTTAATAATGTAATTGTTTTCTAAAGTTTACGCGAACACTACACATTGAAATGAAACAACTTTTACGGATCTACTCGCGTTTATTTTACACATTAGTTTTAATTAATGTTTATCCTGACGTTTCGAACCCTTTGCAGGGTCCGTGGTCACAGGGAGACTGAGGTGTTGGTCGTCTCATAATTAGTTAGTAGCTTGTATACCCTCATTTTAATTAATCAGGTGCATTCCGTTTTACGCAGAAAGAGCTTACAGTATCTTTTGGTCTGGCAGTATGGTGTTGGGGCTGGGATTTAATATTCTGTATGATGGATGGATGGATAAACATTAATTAAAACTAATGTGTAAAATAAACGCGAGTAGATCCGTAAAAGTTGTTTCATTTCAATTAATAATGTAAGTTTATTTAAATATATGTATATACATAAGTATAGGTACAGACGCCTGCACATCAACCTACTACAAACTGTCAAAGTTCCTCTATAGACTTTGAACCTTATGTTTAAGACTTAAGGTTGACACTGTATTGAAGAAATTTTACAGTTTTGGGTAGGTTGATGTGCAGGCGTGTGTACAACGTGTAACAGAAAGGTGTGGTCAAAATGAAAAGATCCAAAATGTATCCGATTTAGAATAGGCGTACTTACTTAAAGCTCGAAAGGTCACCATAAATAAGATAAGTAGCATAAATATCAGCCAGAATATGAACATCCCCGACGAATTATACCCATACATTGCGACGAGGCACTACACTATTTCCTTCTCTTTCGCACTTAAAATACTGCACCATAAACGAAGAGACTCCAATCAAAACTAGCGCAATTTTCTTTGTTTTCCTATCGAATCCTATCGATTTGTGCCAATCTTATCTGCGTAAATTAAGTATACGATAAAACATCAGATAATAGTCGATTTCATGAACGTTTTTCCAATTATTTATAAGTTTTAATTAAACAGTATTATGTACTTAAAGGGAAGGGAAGGCTCGTGCCCCAGCAGTGGGGTCATAAAATGAGCTGATGATGATGAGTAGAGGCAGTGGCACAAACAATTTCGACACAATTTTCGTCACCCAAAAAAACTCATTCGTGGCATCAAAATAAAATAATGTTTGTGTTATCTTGTCCAGACTTTGATGTCTCTTTCAGTTAAAGTGCTGTCATTTTTATTAACAAAAATTAAACAGCATCAGGTTAAAAGTAGTTTAAATTTTAGCCAACGCTTTAGGATAAAAAAATTGTTAGTTATTTACAATTATGAGTTCATACCATTCTACAGGATGTGTGGTAATAGGTGCATATTCCCGAAACATAGCCCATGCAACCAAATATGATGACATGCAAAATCATAATAACTTGTTGGGAAATACATATAAACATTTTGACTGTACCTATTGGTTTATTTTTTTAATCGTACCTAATATGAATATAGAAAAACGTTATAAACGCATTCAGTCCATAATCCCCTACGACACTATAATCTATATTTTTAATTTTTTTGAGAGTGTGCTGATTTGCCTCTGGCTATTTCAGCACCGGGCTTTTTTGAGGGCGGCGAGAAACTTAGAGGGTTCCTCAAGCCATGTGAAACGAATCACCGTCAGAGGTTTACTAGAGGGACCGGTAACCGGGGTCCCCGTGCCCTACTAGATTCTCCGAGGGGTTCGGATTGGATCGGGACTAAATCAATATCTATGTCTTCATAAAGCGCCATTTTCACTCTAATAGCAATAGCGACTAGTGGTCAACTGGTGAGAGAACTCGGAACTAAAATGTGACAGTTGAAAAGTCTAACTAATGTCTCTTCATGGCCATCACCAATGCTTTTGTGACTTTATAATTCTGACCTTTGCTATTTAACCTTATAACCACAACATGGGGTCGTGGGTGACCCCACGTCTTGATTTTTCTATTTATTTTTGCGAGAGGTAGGTAGACATAAAAACTTGTGCATCTCAGTACCTTCCGTTTTTAGCTATCAGTAGCCCGTGCCACTTTGCGAAGTGCACACGTCCATTAGTTCTTGAGTAATCACTTCAAGTGCTCGCTGCTATTTATGTCCTAGGTCTAAAGACAGAAAGGGCAGAGAGCGATGCGTGAAGTGTTCAAGAAATCTATGTACACAGCATAGGTTACCGATTTGTTCCCAGTGTGTTTAGTGAGGGTTTTATTTTAATAATTTTTCTTTCTTAAAGTTCCTTCAATATCCAAAGACATGTATTTTGTTTGTTAAAGGCAATTAAAGTTTATAGTGTTCTATAAAAAGGTATTTTTATTTGGGGTCACCGGCAACCTATGTTGTATTTTGTGAAACAAAATATCATGTTATGGTCCTGTGCTCTTCAGTGCTTATTATAACATTAGTATCTTGTTATATTTGACGGTTGGAAATGTGTCAAAACAAGGCAATATAAATGGGTAACTTGAAATATAAGGTCAAATGAGTTTTAAGTTAATAACTTAGAGCTTATTTTCCTTATTTTTAGTTGGCTTGGCGTTAGAGCACATTTGGTGGTTAAAGCGCCATAATAAATATAACAGAATTAATCAAAACATAAGCTATGGCGATAGCCCAAAATGAACGCGAGCTTATGAACGACGACCTTATCTTATCGGAGGCTTTACTGTTATTTATTATATAATTACCTCCAATTCCTTCTTTGTAATATAAAATACTAAGTTAATTTCTATTTTGTATCTATGTACGCCTGCACATTCACCTATACAAGACTGTCAAATTTCTTCAATAACTCTTCAACCATAAACCATATACATAAAGTTACAAGTCTATTGCGAAAATAAAGTTTGTGGTAGTCTGATGCGCAGGCGTGTACATATGTGTTGATTTTATTAAAAAATATATTTTTCAAAGTTATGTTTTATAACAAACTAAATCAATTAAAATAATGCACATCATGAAACATGCTGTATCTTTACTAACACGCACGCAAGCGTCAATAAAAGATAGGTACAGATACACGCACACAATTGAAAAATTATTGTACTTATGACATTCATACACACACGGCTATCTTTGTGTGCGTGTAGTACAGCTGTACGGTTTTGGAAAGGGCGTATTTTTTGGTGAAATAAGATAATGTTTTGTTGATTATCGCGGTAACGAACCTGTAGTTTCGGACCAAATTTGGTGAGCATGCTCAGTATGATATATAGATGATCCCCTTAAACGTTCGCTTATTGATATTGTAAGACCCTATATATAATCGCATAAGAAACTCTTTATTACGGGTAAATGTTTCATCTGAGAGTACCAATTAACTTTTTTCTACATCTTTTTCTATATTTCAGGTATATCTGTCTAAAGTTATTGCACATTAAGATATACCAAATTTTAACAGGCGAAGACGCAAGCAAAGCCTAGATGTTGTATAAATAAATGAGCTTACCTATCTAAATTTTAAAACAACATTTAGTGTCATTATCTTCATACTCGTATAAAGATTAAAAATATAATAATCAAGCAAATATAAAGAAATATCAATGTCAGTCTGATTGCAAATAATTATCATAATATATTATTATTAAAATTGTCGATGTGTGGTGATGGTCATGGCATTGAAAATAATATGTTTGATGTGTAACATCTTCCCGCTCGCTTTCTACAGCCATTTGTTGGAGTGATTTCGTAAAATGGGACAGAACAGTGTAACAGAAGTCGGGGAAGCGCGTAAGCGCGCGCCATTTTGTAAATTCAGTAATCTACAGAACATGACATATTATTAATATATGTGACATATTGTGTCAATTGACTATCAAAGGTCATTTTGGTATGTCAAGTCATTTAATGAGCGTTTACTGCAGTCTCTTTAAGATTTGTATAAAAATATAATTGTTAATTCTATATTCTATTTTCTATTGTAATATTGATTTCAAAAGGTGAGATGTCAAATGTTACATTACATATGCGACTACTGTAAGGCTCGTTCGTTTTTTTTAAATATAAGAAGGTAAGCACAGTGCGTTCATCTCATCTGACGTTAAGTGATGATAAGGCCAATGGTGGAAACGCACTTCACCCGAGATCCTCAACTACTGAGGCACTGGCTGTTTATCTCTAGCCGCCGGAACACAACAATGTTATACACATTGATGGTGGTAGCTAAACAGACGGATAAACCAGCCCTACCACCAACCATACCGAGTACGCAGAACCCCTCACTGTGAATTTAACCCGGGACCTCTGGGTCAGAAACCGGTGCTGATAACCTTTATTTTCACTCAGCAATCTGTCAGCAAAGATGGCAGCAAACACAACATTTAAAGAGTTTTCATAGTATTCCTATCAGCAAAACGATTTTATAGCGAATCGCTAAAATATCTTAAATAATAATAATAATACTTAAAATCAAACAAAATACATCCTCACTCGTGTTCTCATAAACTTCAGATAGTGGCTCTAGTGTGCGACGGGAACCAATCATTAAAAATAGAGATCACTTACTAATTTTAGTATTTAGCAACATATTGTTTTCTAAAGCTTACGCGAACACAACACATTGAAATGAAACAACTTTTACGGATCTACTCGCGTTTATTTTACAAATTAGTTTTAATTAATGTTTATCCTGACACCCTCGCCCTGTGACCACGGACCCTGCAAAGGGTTCGAAACGTCAGGATAAACATTAATTAAAACTAATGTGTAAAATAAACGCGAGTAGATCCGTAAAAGTTGTTTCATTTCAATATTTAGCAACAATTGAATACAGAGCCCCGCTTCTTAGCTGTCATCCCCTAAAATTTCAAAATCGTTAAAAAAGACAAAAGTGTGCCGAACACTGGCATAAATTGTCGAATTCTGGTGCCGCTTCAATACATCTATACTGTTAAAACTTACCGAATAGTTTCAACATCAGTCCATACAGAACCCAGAATAGCAATATATTCAATGCCATAAATATCAGAGCCCCCACAACGTTGGTAGTCATTTTGACACTTTCTACTGTTTACAAAGTCCTATTTGCACTGGCCGGAGAGCTCCGGCGCCCAACGTACACTGATAACAAACTAATTACATACCTATCTTATCGAACGAATAATCTATCGAAAGCATTTTATGTGTGGGCGAGTGGTGAAGTTATTTTTCTTTTCATTCACGACTTACCTGGGAAGCGAGTGCCAGTTTTCTGGACTTACTAAAAGTTACTATGTGATCAAAGCAGAGCCACCCACCCACCTTAGTTCACACAGTCTTGTCACTTGACTTGGAGTGAAGTGACCGATAAAAGAGACGCTCACATAAAGTAATACGATGTGGAAAACAAACCATAAATCAAAAAGATAATTACAGAGATAAGTGACGTCACAATAATGATAATAAAAATATTCTTACTTCTCTTCACCCAATTCCCGAAGCAAAACCACAACCAGAATAGAAATAAACACATAAATATAAACACTCCGATGAGAGACGTGGCCACAGTGTCCATTTTGCACGGAATCGATTATTAATGTCGATTTTTTTTTCGGTAAACACCACTTCTAATCTTTATCTTATCTACCTAGTTCTTATAACGGCACATCGTTGAATAAATTAGATATACTGTTTTGTCATGATAGTACTAGAAAAGCTATTTTAGCTAGTTTATCGTGTTTAATTTGGTGGATTGTCATAACTATTTCTCGAGTAGACAATCAAAAAGTATCATTTTTACACACATTTTTTTTACATACATCTTAATTAAATAAACTTATTTAGAAAGCCCGCGTTTTCTTTTTTATAACACAAACTCTTTTATAACATAAGTACATGACTACACACCATTTAATTTTCTTTTTTTTAAGTCACGATTTGTGTCAGTCAACGTTAACTAAAGTTTTATGACACAACTAGTCGAATTGAACATAAGGAATGTACTAAACGGTGCCGGTTGCTACGTCACTCAATAGCCGACCTACAGTAGGCGTTGTGAGAGTTACCAATGCTCTCGTGTGTCGGAAATATTAACTGGCATAGCTTAATTAAAATGGCTAGCTGTGATTGCATCTTTAAATTGTATATTAGTATTTGAAATGCTCTATATTGCTCTATGTTAGACATAAATACTATGAATTGTACTGTATTGAATGCTTCCATAATATTTTATTTTTCTCTCTAGCTACAATATTATTCTGCGACGATAACGTTTTGAACAGATTTATATTTATTTAATAGTTTACCTTTTGTATTTATATTTAAACGTTAATACATGGCAACAGAGTGCATGTTTATTTAACCGTTAAAAACGTTTTAGAATTGCAACTAATTAGTACAATTTGATTTGAATAACGATCAAGTGGCTGTCTTCTGTAGTTTCAATATAAACATTTGATCGTGAGAAAGTACATCTTAAAGGGTGTAAGTTATTATATTATTCTTATTTTTTTAACTTATTTTTTTTTTGTTGACGCACCGTAAATGCTGAGGTGGACATAATGTATGTTATTAATAGTAAGTCACTTGATTAGTTTTGTAACACAAATACGAAAAGTACTTACTCATATCAAAAATACGGGTAAACGTCCAAAACACACAAATAAACAACAGCATCATAAAAATGGCTGGTAAACTTGTCACTAAAATCAATGCAAGTGTTTCATTCATTTTTAATATCTAACAAAAAAAACACTGAACACTAATGTGTCCATAAGAAACAACACAATACGATTACATTACGATAAAACGATGTAAAAGTCATATCTGCCAATTGATAAGAGTTTTTATCAAAGTCTCTTTTTGATCCGTGCTTTGGATGGCACGCTGTTCCCGGCTGTTGTCGGAAGATGTCAGCCATTAACGAACCGAATGTGGTGGGCTCACAGATCTCCCTTAGTGGGGAAAGCCTGAGCCTATTTCTGGAACGATTATGCGATGATGATATATATATCATCGTCTCATATTATTATCTTCTATATATTAGCATCGCATTATTTTCAGTGTTGAAATAATATAATATTTTCACAGTGATACAATACAAACCAGTGATACATATTTACCAAATTTTCCTAGTCATCATTGCAGACGAAAGGCGCACACTGCTGGACTAAAGTCTCCCTTCAAGAGACACAGTTTCACTCATTTTTATATACTTAACAACTTTACAACAATTTGCAACACTTTACCGTGACTATGGAAAAGATGTGACACATTTACTAACATTATTTACATTACCCTTTTTTAAAATTAAAAACTAATAACATTCAAACATTAATTCTGCCTACCCCTACGGGAAAGAGGCGTGATTATATGTATAACATTCAAAAACACAAATGTTGAAAAAAAATCCACGAGCAGGATTTAAAATTGGCGTTAAATTTATATACTTAAACAAAACAAAAACATTTTAATAACATTCATTAAGTCATAACGCGAAGTTAACATGCTTTTTTTTTACGTAATCTATTATTACAACTTTACTCTTAACATAATTCCAAACCTGCACCTGTCCTTGTGTCGACAACAGTGGAGAAGTGAGTGCTCAAGTGTCGAATCGGAAACCTTGATAGTGATAACGTCTACCTATTAGCATGGACTCTATTAGTAAAACGATGTTACTCATTATGCACCATTATGTTACTCCCGAAGTAAACTGTATACTCTAGTTTAGATTTTGAGACGTTGGTTTAGTTATTGCAGTAAATATAATACCTTCTCACGCAGATAGATGTATAACAGTGCATCTTTTTTCTTAATGTCTCTCGGCAAACTTCGTGTTCGTCGGAGTACTATCAGCTATACATAGAGTTGCTACTACTCCTCATACTTATTGTTTATTCAATTTAAAATGAGAGGAAATGTTATTATGTCATACATAATTCATTTACGATGTAAAATTTTACAGCTCTTTATATTTCATCGAAAAATCAAAACAAAACAACAATAAAGTACGTTGTTCTGAATTCAAACTATTATACATGATAAATCTAATAACTAATGGACATGGAAATTAATATTCGATTGCATTCGAAAATACGATGATTACCGAGAGACATTTACACAAAAGAAGCGCAGTAGATAGTTCTTTTTTATTTTGTTATTTATTTAAACAAAAATACATGTTCAACTCAATATAAATAGTGTAACAGAAACCAGATAGGTTTATTCGTGTACTACATTAATCATATTACATAATGTATGCGACATTATTTTATAAGTACCTATAGAGACATAAAGACGGATATAACCCCAGTTGTCTCTTAAAAGTTGGTGTATACAAAATTATCGCACTTCTTGAAACGGCACTCGGGTAGCATTTTTTTGCTAGCGTCCATCGAACAGTCGAGCCGAAGCTTCATTTCTCCATCGAGATAGATGAAGAGGCTTCATCCTCCTTTCTCTTGAATTGCGTGCCCGATATGGTCTATAATTTGACCTATTTATTTTGTTACCTACCTTGTGTAATTCCTACATAACAGTTTTGCAATTAAAATATAGAGTACTAGCAGTTTTCCCGGGACTTCGTCCACGTAGAATGTAGCCTATGTTATCCGCAAGGAGTGTAGCTTTTTATCTGTGCAATAATTTTTTGGAATTGGACCAGTAATTCCAGAGATTTCCCCCACAAACAAACAAAGTTACAAACTTTAACTCTTTATTAATAGTATAGATTGAGTATATTTATTGCATAATGTAACAAAATACAATGTATTTTTGTACACACGCCTGCACATTAAGCTATCCAGAACTGTCAAATTACTTCAATACATTTTCAACCAAATGCCTTATGCATAAAGTTCAAAGTCAATTGAGGAATAACCAACCTCCGTTCTCTCTCCGCCCGTGAGCAATCAAGATGAACGCCACAGGAAGCTAATTATCCACTTGACATCTGAACTGAGTGCATTGGTCCTGCTAGAAGGAACGGTCGCTCTAATTTCAATTCTAAGTTGTTCTAAACAAGAGTTACAAACGTAAAATGAGACATCATGAGCTCTTTTAGTACTTTTGTGACGATATTGGTGATTTGGTAAATGTGATCACTGGTAACCTACTTTCATCATCATCATCATCATCATCAGCCTAACAGTTGCGCTCAGGGAGGAGCTCCATGGCGCAGTGGTTAACACGCGTTAAGCAACTGTCGCAAAGGCCGGTCATAGGATGGGTGACCATAACTGTAACATCTCAAACTCCTCCGTGCTTCGGAAGGTACATGACTCTCGGCTGCATTAGTCGTTAACAACCACCACACAGCGTTGTGCCCGCGTAGTGGGTTAGGGCGCGTACTCCCTGTGTTGTATCCACCCATAGGGAAGGCTCGTGCCCCAGCAGTGGGGACTTACAATGGGCTGGTAATGATATGCTCAAGCTTGCCCACAGGAACAGTTACACATGGGAGGTCGGTGGTCCAACGCGAGTTGGTGAGATTTTACAAGAGTGCCATCTTAAATAGAGATACCCGGTTGTGGTAATACAACCGGGTACCAGGTGATCGTATAAGACTAGTTGAATGTACCATTTTTATAATTGATTTATCCATCCGGTGACCTGGAGTTTTGATAGTTGTTTAACATGCAAGATTGCAACTTAAACATTATTTAGGTCCTTACTAACTTTAAATGTTTAATGTAATAAAGAACTATTCGTATATACTGGTACAAATACACATTCTTTTAATGTCAGACGCTAAATCATAAATTGAAAATTGTTTTTAACAAGCTTGTTATAACTTATACCATTGTTTACTCAAGTTAACTTTAACTTAATTATTATACACTGTAGAAAAGACAAATAAAAATACAGGTAATTAACTCAAAAACATAAAATAAAAACATACAACAGACTTTCATGCAAATAGCTTAGTATATAAGGACCTTCTTAATAAATTGGATCGTCTTCATAATAGCTCAATACGCTTTATTTTTGGTTTACGCAAATACGACCATATATCTTCCTATCGTCTTCAGCTTAAATGGCTGACCATCCCGCAACGTCGTAAGTCCAGAATTCTAACAACTCTATTTTTTATTCTAAATGATCCTAATTCTCCTCCTTACTTGAAACGTAGTTACAGTTTCCTTAGCTCTACTCATGCCCGCCAACTTCGCTCATCGAATAATCATCTTCTCGCCACTCCTTTGCATCATTCAGGAGTCGTTGCAAATTCCTTCACGGTTCAGGCCAGTTATGGAACAGTTATAGAACGCTCTCCCCGAAAAAGTCAAACAAGCTCCAAGTAAAATGGTCTTTAAAACAATGGTGTATAAACTGTTTCTACAGGAATCAACGCCCACGTAAGAGATTTCCATCATCTTTTCTTCTGTTATGTTTAAGTATGTTATGTAGTCTATTTTTATTTCAGTTTTTTTTTATAGTATGTATATTATATTATTATCACTTAATTTAATAAACTTAATATGTATTCTTCAGTTCTTATAAATTTATGTAGTATATGTTTAATTTACGTTCTTTGTCGCACCGCTTATCAATTTTTCTGCCTAGCCCTTAGGTCGACTGGTAGAGAATGTCATTTGGCATTAAGTCCGCCTTTTGTACTTTATTTTATTGTATTGTGCAATAAAGATTAAATAAATAAATAATAATAATAATAGATTTCCTGTACAAATTTTTATACCCGACCTTTCGACCGAGTTTGTTGACAAACAAAACTGTTTAAAATGGAGTTTTAATGTGCTAACTAATTATTTCTGAAGCCTAGACGCTAACCCTTAAGGAGGTGAACCAGCTGCTAGTGACAGAGAGCAAGATTCTTCAGAAAATCCTGAGTCCAATAAGGAGTCCCTCCTTATTGGATTTTCTGAAGATCTTCCCAGATGGTAGCTAGAGAGTCCGGAAAAATGCAGAGATTGAAGACGTCGTGGCTGAGCCTAACACTATTCACATAGACTCCGCTGGCTCGGTCACATGCTGTAGATGGGGGAAGATCGAAGCGTCAAGAGAGCATACCTGGGTCGACCGATCGGCCGTCACTGATTGGTTGCCCCAGGTACCGCTGGAGCGATAGGGCGACTGACCTGCGAACCTCGGGGCCGTCAACTGGCAAGAGACTGCAATAGACAGGGCAAAGTGGCGAGTTCTCGTATCGGATCGGATCAAAACTCACTTTGGGTCCCTGCGCCAATAGAGTAATTAGGTATGTAACTAATTATTGTTGAAACACTTACCGCAAACCAAAATGGAAACATATTTAGTGCACACACAGCCTAGCAGAACAGCAGTCACCATGGTAGGCAGGAATATAAGCAGCACAGAATCCATCACTTCGGATGTCTCTTCAAATCAATAGAGTAAAAAGGTTTTAGGTTTTAGTTCAAATTTACATCTTTTTTATTTCTTTAGTTTTTTTTTTTTATAAATTAAAACCTTCTTCGTTACAAGAACTTGTTGTTTTATTTTTTTACAGATATAAATAATGTACTGAAAATTATGATAAAAATAAGGACCGGTAGTGTCTAGTCACTCTCACTGCAAAAAGCAATTATTGGATCCATTCGTTACATAGAGATAGTGGATTATCTTATCGAGCGTCGGTATCTATCGAAAAATGGCTGAAAGCTGTTGTGGTTGACGTCATCGGTGTGAAGGGTGTACTCCATCCAAAATTGAGTTTTGGCGATATGTTAAAACTAGATGAGATTACTTATGGGGTTCTGAAACTAGGCCGGCAGTGGAATCGATACTTATATCTATACGAACAATATATTTATATACAATATATATTATTAGTACTGGGTTTGGTTTGTTAGATGTCTGGTTCTCAAATTCATTCAGCTGACTACCACTAAGTCTGTGGCCAAAGCAACAGTAACAAAAACACATAAACAATATCATCTTAATATATTGTTTTGGTTGTTTGGCTAATAGCGCCTTGAAAAAACTAATAGCAAAGTTTTTATTTATGCACTTGAACAATAGAAGCGCCTAAATAACTTTAGTAGCAATTTGTTGAAAAATAGGTTTTGCTATAAAAGTAATATATATATTGTAAAGCTGCATTTTTAATCTATAATTTTATTATTAGTGATAGAAGTGGGAAGGGTGGGGATTTCGTTAAATTCATGCACAAGAGTGCATCTAACTTTGTTAACAGTAGACAATGTCACATTACTCAATAAAGAGCCATTGAAATGTTTATAAAGAGACCCGCCCAGGAGCCTTATATAAACAAACTAGCATATGCAAGTGACTATCTACCGTCAGGATAGCCCAGGATCAGCTATGGTAAAGGATGCAGATCCCTTGGTTGACTAGCACCGTTTCATGCGTCTACAGGCATTGCATGCTGCATGGTGAAAGCAATATGTAAGAGGGTGGTAGACTACCAGACGGGTTCTATGTCGGAATGATCCCTCATTCCGACGTTTTTTTTATAATTATATATCAAACATGAGCGATAAGATAAAACGAAACATGTTTTGAAATACACCTGAACGGACTTTAGCATCACTTTTGCGATATGTGTAACATTATTTTAGGTGTTTATCGGTTGAGTAAAGGAGATTCGCTAGGATTAGATATATCATAGGCAAATTTTGTAATTTTCTTTTTGAGTCAGAGTTTTTTACAAAAAAAACTATGCGTCGATAATATTAAAATATTTTACTATGACTACTATTAAAATACTGGCTTATTATTCGGATGTAAAATTAATGGCGACCTTATATCCATGAAAAGAAAATACCATATATAGAGAAGTATCCAACTCATGTTTTTTGTAGTTTTACCAGATGATCATCAGATCAGATCATCATCAGTCAACGAACTCACTAAAGCACACAGAATATATGCCACGAACGGGCGGCTGATAAATTCTGTGCCTAGGGCATTAAAAGTCTAGGTAAAAATCTAAACACAATTTTCAAAGTTGTCCTCTTGGACTTCAATACACTTTTGACACCTGTTCTAGAGAGCTTGTATCCCTGTTAAAAAGTAAAGAGCATCTTTCAACTTTAATCCCTTTATCATATGCGTAGATGTCACTCATTACTTGGAATACTACATTATATATTTTTTTTGAGACAACAATATTTATATTTTATTTAATATTTAATTTTTTTTTTTTATATACAACGTTACAGACAAATAACCTTCGAAAGTTTTGAAACTCTTGTTGTTTAGGGTTGACCCATTACTATGACAAACGTTTAAGGTCTAGGGAAAAGCTTAGTGGTTAAAAAACCTCTATACCCAATAATACCATGAAACTAGCAAATACAATATGGCACCAGTGTCTGCGCAAGAACAACCCTAGCATTGACATGTTTTTATTTAATTTTAACAACAAATGACGACGTTCATAGGTCATCTTTACATCTGAATTAAGAACATTTACTTACTAGTTCTCAGGAGCTTCGTCCAGTAGAATATCATGAACGTCAGAAGATACAACAAATAAGTCACAATCGGCACTAGAATAACACAAATCAACTCAATAAACTCAACGGCCATTACTGTAAAACGCAGACTTTAATTTTAAAAATCTTTTATTTTAAAAGAATGAATGCTACGCGCCTCGGCTCCGACGCATCAGTATGAAATTATGAGTTTATGTCGAGTAATTAGAGATGTGTACACAATAAAGATTGCGGTTGACGTAAGAGTCGGAGATAAGATCTAATGGATTTTAAAGTTTTTCTTCTCGTTCTAGATAAGGAGAAAAATTATACAACATCAGTCTCTCGGCGATAATGAATTGTAGAAAAATATTTGACTCATTTCTGTTTGGTCTCAAGGTTGAAATGTGACCATGTGAATGGAAGAAATCGTATAAATATGCCTTCTGACAGAGCTGGCGACAATAAAAGAATAAGGAAGTTTCCACTTGAGATATAAAATGGAATACAGCTATAGAACTTTTTTGTCACTCACTTTCAACGCACCTCCTATTCTATATGGTTTCCAATATTATACAGTTTTTAAAAATAATATCAACTCTTTATAAACATATATACATAACATACATACTCTCACGCCCTTCTCTCAAAAAAGGGTAGACACTAGATGAGTCAACTCGCCATTAGTGACCCGTCGCCACTTATAGCATAATCAAAGTAGGGCTCCGAGATGGAATAGGTAACATCAGTGACAGGTTGCCAGCTAATTGCCTGATGTGCGAGCATCTTGGAATCCGTAACTTTATAAACAAACAGAAATAATAAAGATTTATAACATTGCTTTTTACAGTTTACGCGAACACTACACATTGAAATGAAACTACTTTGACGGATCCTCTCGCGTTTATTTTACACATTACTTATTTAATGTTTATCCTGACGTTTCGAACCCTTTGCTGGGTTTGTGGTCACAGGGAGACTGAAGTGTTGGTCGTCTCAAAATTAACGCGAGTAGATCCGTATGTTATAAATTGAAATGAAACTTGAAATGAACTTTCTATCATTTCAATTTATAACATTGGGCAAATCTAGCCGTTTAAAATAATAATGCACATCCTTCTTAACTTTTACGATAGGTGTATGAAAACGCTACGTAAATTGTAAATAATAAATGGATCGAGACGTGAAAGCTAAGCTTCTCCCTACATTTATAGGATCACACGTGCTGGTTAATGACGTGTGTTTCATGCATTCGTGATAACTTTGATAAGTTTATAGTACCAATAAATGTAACTCAGATTCTGCCTGGAATCGTAATAACATTGCAATAACACTGCTTATGGTAACTTCCCTAGTTTTCGGTGTCACCGATTCACCGTGGTCATTAATTATTGCGTTGCGAACGGAAAAAATTGGCGACTTATTATTTTGTTGCACTACAAGTTAACGGAATGTTTTCCCAGCACACGTATCTTATTCCAAACTAGCGAAGATTATGTACTTCCTGTTTTTAATGCTACTGCAAAAACAAAAATAATTTTAAAAAAGGCTAATTTAAAATGGTTTGTTTTTGGAATATAACTCAGTGATAACGGTTATTTCTCTATCTTTAAATCGTTACATAAATATGATCGATATACGAATAAACTCGTTATAAGATGAGATATGATTATGTAACATGTTATTATATATTTTTAATAATATCATATAGCTGTCGCAGTGACTCTATTAAATCAGGAAAACATTTCTCGCTATTCGGTTGATGATCATGTGAATTATTGCTTATCAGAACAGTAAATTTCATATTTTCTTAAGTACCTACACACACACAGAACAGATTAAATAAATAAGACATACAGCGGTGGTCAAATAATTAAGAACGCTTATGTGTGATACAGGATCTTTTCAAACACACTTTCATAATTCCTCGTTACACATGATTCATTCGAACACTGTGTCTGGTCACTTCTAGTATAATATTGGCGCCATTTAGTTATTTAATGTTATTGAAACGATATAGATATAGATTTTTGTAAAATAACAATGGGGAAAAATAAAAGTTGCGACAAATCTACTAGGGAAGTTATAATAAAACTTCGTGAATTGGTCGTACAAAAAGATAGCTGATCATCTGCGTTGTTCGAAAACGATGGTTTACCATGCTGTGAAGCATTTTAATATGTATCAAACGACTTCAAATATTCCGCGCGCGTCTAAACAGAGAAAGACATTGTGACGAGATGATAGAAATATCGTTCGTTTAGCAAGACAAGATCCTTTTGGTCTAATGATATAAGAAAAGCATATTTTGGAGAAAACAACCCTTCAGCGATCTCAGCACTCACTATTCGGAGACGTTTGGTAGAAGACAAGTTACACGGACGTATAGCAAGAATGGTACCCATGTTGAAACAGTGCCTGCCATAGGCAAGCCCGTCTTGCATTTGCGAGAAAGTATGAAAACTGGTCAGCTCGACAGTGGAAAAATGTTCTTTTTTCTGATGAAACCAAAATAAACAAAGCGTGTTCTGATGGCAAACGTTACGTGCGGCGTCCTTTAACAAAAGCATTTGACCCCAAATTCACAAAAAAGACCTTAAAGCATGGCGGTGGAAATGTGAAAATTTGGGGGTGGGTGCTTATCTGGTCACGGAATCGGACCTATTAAGCTCGTAGAGTGTAACATGGATCAACTTCAGCACCAAAATATATTGGAAACAACAACATTACCTTATGCTGAAGAGGTCCTTCCGGTAATTTGGATATTTCAGCACGATAATGATC
This sequence comes from Eudonia truncicolella, assembly GCA_949315975.1. Lineage (NCBI taxonomy): Eukaryota > Metazoa > Arthropoda > Insecta > Lepidoptera > Crambidae > Eudonia > Eudonia truncicolella. The sequence goes on from OX438848.1 coordinate 12,153,200, forward strand.
CTAAACATACAGCACGCTCAGTAAAGGAATTTCTCGAATCACAATCAGTTTCTGTCTTAGACTGGCCAGCTAACAGCCCAGATCTAAATCCAATCAAACATCTTTGATGCGAAGTCAATGCGGCAATTTGAGAGAGCTTTATGATGTTTTTTTAGGAGAATGGAACTCTATTTCTTTTCAAAAAATGTAAGAAACTAATGGAATCGACACTTCGCCGCTGCAAAGCAGTTATTAAGAGCCGTGGACATGCCACGAAATATTAATTATAGTTTAAACTATATTAATTAACTAATATTATACAATTAATGTCATTTTCACTGCCTATGTTTCACCAAAATAAATTTTCGAACAATTCAATTTGAATTCAATTCAATTTCATTTTTTTCAGCTTTGTTTGTAAAAAAAATTGTTACTCTTTAGAAAAAAAGGTATTTTTGTGAAAAATCCATTATTTCATAATAAAATATAATAATTTCAGAGAGAAACACAAACAAATATTACATGAAGCCTCCGGTGACAAGAAGGCTGGCAGCTACCTCTGCCAGCGTATTAGCTTGGATATCCTAAGAGGTAATGTTGCTAGCATTCTTGGGACCGTTCCCATGAGCCCATGAGCTGGAGGATATTTTTTATTTATAGGTTTTATTTTGTCTTTAGTTATCTTATTTTTTTTCTTTAATGTAGTTAGTTATGTTATGTTTCTTGTAAGTTAATTCTTTATAAAAATACTAAAGTATTAGGTTGCCCATTACATGATTTGTTCAAAAACTTTCTGTTTTATAAATTAACTGCCTCTGTGGTCTAGTGGCTAAGACCACCGGTTTAGACCCAGAGGTCCCGGATTCGATTCCCAGCGGGGGGGGTACATGTTTGTGTACTCGGTTTGGTTGGTGGTAGGGCTTGTTTATCCGCCTGGCTAGCTACCACCATCTTATCTAAATATGTCACCATAACATCAATGTTTGTAGCATTGTTGTGTTCCGGCAGCTAGAGATAAGATAGCCAGTACCTCACTAGTTGAGGATCCCGGGTGTAGTGCGCTACCATCATTGGCCTTATCATCAGGTGAGATCAAGAAACTGTGCTTACCCGTTAAATATAAAAATAATAATATATGAGCACCACTGTAATCTTACTTGCGTACCCACATATCAAAAAACACACACAGTGGTTACACCTCCAGTCTCAGACCCAGACGTCCTAAGTTTGATTACCAGCGGGGAACACATGTTAATACTTTCAGTTTGGTTGGTGCGTAGGCTTGTTTTAAGTCAGCGCGGCTAGCTACCACCATCTTATTTAAGTCTGTCGCCACCAGAGATGCCGTCTCGATCTCACCTCACTTACCTCACACCTGGTGGCCGTTGGTAGGATCCTGCCCATAGTTCAAGACAATTTTTTAAATTTCTTACGGATAAGCACTTTCATAAGCTCACCTGAAGTAAAGTGACAATAAGCCTAATGGTGGAAACGCACTTCACTCGGAATCTTCAAGTTATGAGGCACTGGCTGTTCTAGCTGCCGCAACACAACAATGTACTATATGGCTACCGCCAAGCAGCTTATTGTGCTGCGTTGTTCCGGTTTTAAGAAATAACATTGAAATGAAACAAAATATTTATTTTCTATAGAGACACGGTTTATAAAGACAAAAATTGTAATGTTTAAGGAAATAAATATGTGACAGAACACGGCATAGAAGTATAAGCAGAAATTAAGATTCGGGGTTGGCGACGGGCGAAGCGCCTTTGGCGTCGCAAGTGTCCTTGTTTACAATGGCCACCATCATGCGTGCCGTCGTTTACCGGTATAGTAACGTAAAATAACAAATCATTTATTCAGTATCACAACATAATAATATGGGACAAATAAAACATTTATAATAATAAAATATAACATACTGAAAGGGCATCTTCTTAGCACCGGTCTATCGAAGATGCTCAGTTGGCAGCTAATACGCTTTGCCTGCTCAGTAACGTAAAACAACTTAGATTGACGCTTATAGGTTGACTATCATCATCATCATCATCATCAGCTCATTTTATGTCCCTACTTTTGGGGCACGAGCCCTATGGATGGATAGGGAGAACAGGCCATAAACCACCACGCGGTTGACTATGAAGCGTTTCAATTGCACAGCCGCCAATCAATACTCACATCCTCTGATTGGTCATGTAGCAGTGCCACAGCAAGACCGCGAAGCACACCAGCATCAGCAACAGCGGCCACACCACAATCCGTAGCCACATGTTCCATATGATCTGCTGTTTCTCATCACACTCGCCACTGCTCAGACTGTCGTCGCACATTTTGCGTAAAGCGACTCGCTACTGTCCTTTGTTTTAAAATTAAAGTTTCGAATAGCACTTCAGCTAGTCTTTTGTTTTAAAATTAAAGTTCCGATTAGCACTTCAGCCCGTCTTTTGTTTCAAAAGTATGGTTTTAAATATTTTTTGTTTAACGGATTTTATTTTAATGTATGCAAATTAATAACTTTTAATGTTTATTGTTGTTGTTTATGTACACACAGATAATATTGAAAGGTCTTTTAGTGGTTTGTCTATTATAGTTAAAAGGATAGTGATCGAGCCGCGATGGGTGACCGTGACGACGGCTCGGCTATCGCACCATTATCAACAGATAAAGGATGTGCAAATAATTGGTTCTGTTAGCCATTAGCATTGATGGGCATTTCTTGTCAATATTCCGGGCAGGTACCTACATTATTGGGTGAGATAAACTTGTGCGAACTGCGAACGCGATTTAAGTGTTAATTAAACCAAAAAACCAAAAAAAAACATTTAACCCATTAGCTGCACACACAATGCAGTTTTTGTCACCTTGTTTGTTTTACATTTTGACAAGTAAACATTTCACAATATATTCTTTAAATTTAAGTTTAACTTAATTTTTAGTAGCGTAGAACAGACCCGGGTGGAGATTCTTATTATCTGAGCCCAAGACTCACTTTAGGTTGCTGTGCCATTTGAGTTTGTTTTTTTATTTCGTTGAGCACGCAGCTTATTACTCGTAGAAACACCTGTACAACTTGTACACGTTTGTAGACTTACTGACGTCACGCGCACGCCTCCGAGCGAACATATCGACTCCACTCAACGTGAACAATAACAACAGCAATTAAAGTGCTGCGCGCGCGCACACAATGCAATGCCTTAACGACCTCCCTCTCCCCTTTATTAGCTCGAGAACAATTAAACGCTATAGTTTAAAAAAACAAGTTGATTTATGTTAATAGTAAACATTCATTAAAAAAAAAAAGATTTATGCATAGGAGTTTACTGTGACATAAGTCCTACATAATTCAAAAAGATGATACCATGGTGACCAAGCGGCAACGAATAATATAAATTTAATGTAAATAAATATATATTATTCGTTGCCGCTTCTAATATTCTATTCTGTTCAGTTCTATTTCATTCTACTCTATTCTATTTTATTCTATTCTATTCTATTCTATTCTATAACGCGCTCGGCCCGATATCCGGAGGTCCTCATTTAAATTCCCTGATCGGGCGTGGTGAGTTCTGGATATTTCAATGGGTGTGCCAGATTTTTATTCTAAAAAAAAATGTATAGCAGCAGTGCAGGACCCGGATTCAAAAATGGATGCCTTTTCTCATCACTGGGGCAGTATATATGCTAATAACTAAAAACTAATAAGGAAAAACCCGGCCTAAAAGTAAAGTAAACTCTACTAGATAGTTTGTAGTGATTTGTACGATCTAGAACGGAGATAAAACTTTAAGCCGTTGTGTAGGTACATTATATATTTACCTGGACTATGTACTATGTGTTTAATTCGGTTAATCTAAGTACGTATATTTTATCAATTTTACCAATAGACCTTTCACAGAAGAAAGTGTGTCTGCGCAGGGGTCTACTGATTACAAATCTTAGCAATGTTTGTGAAAGCTAATTTAATTGTTTATCATAGGACTTAGCCGTTTCTACACCATTTTTTACAAACATCTGTAAAAGATTTTTTTTTGGGTTTCCGAAAACGTACCCAGCACATGAAACGAAATTGTGTTATTAAATTAACGTTATTACGAAATATCTGTTATTTTTGGTTAACAGAATTTTGTTTGTCAGGAAACACATTTCACATATACGCACGCATGTTTTAAGTCCAATCAATAAGTATATATAATCAAAAAGCAAGCTGCCCAGCAGCAGTAACAAAGAGCTTAATGGTGAAGGCAAACGTCACGGATGGGTGACCAAAAATGTATTATCTCGAGCTCTCCGTGCTTCGGAAGGCACGTAAAGCCGTTGGTCCC